>AYEL01061604.1:0-54374 GCA_000484575.1 Olivierus martensii | reverse complement strand
ATATAGTAATATTAAATAATTATAATTTGTAATTTTATTTTATTTTTATAAGTTTTTAAGTATTTAGTTTTAGATGATATCACTAGATGTCAGTAGTTAATTATAAAATAAACAATGTATAAAATACAAAAATACGAAGAAATAGTTGTTATCGATAGCAATTTTTAAAATGAATAAAATTTTCGGAAAATTAAAAAATATTCTGCTCATAAAAAAATACTCTTTTAATATATAAAATTAAAAACAAAAGCATAATTTTATTATGCCTATTAACTAATAATCTAAATCAAAGAAATTAATTATTTTATTTATTTATTTTTATAAATTGAATAAATTATCAAAAGAAAAATAAACAATAATAAATCAGCATAACTTTTTTAATTTTGTAATAAAAGTTATATATTTCGTCATTACCAGATGGCGCTAAACAACTATCAATATTATAATTTTTCACATTTAAGTCCTTCAGATGGCAGCACTTGATTATATCATCACTCGATATCACTTTAATGATATACGTAACGTTTCGTAATACGGTAATGATATTTAATAACTTAATATCATTAATTAATTAATATACAGTTAATCAATTCTCTCGTCATTAATTAATTCTCAAACTAAATTAATTTCTCAATTAACTTATATATAAAAATATAACTTAGATATACATAATCAGAAAATATTTATTTGAAATGAAGAATTTCACATTTTGTAATGATTACTATTATCGTATATTATTTAAGCAATAAATGTGTAATATAAAGCTTAATTTTCATCTTAATACTACAGCAAATTATTAATATGGAATAATATATTTTTATTTTCATCTATGAAGATTTTATCTTCAAAAATTAAAATAATGTAAAACTGTTGTATTATATGTAACGCGATTTTATGACATTAAACTGTATATTTTTATCATTTTTAAGAACGTTTTGTTGTTATTGTTTACACGAAGTTAACTTCTGGATTGCTGCAGTTTCATATACAATAAAGAAAATCATCCTTTTAAGTTTGGTTAATTCTTGGATGGAATGTTCTCTTCTCATAAAATTTTTCCTTCACTTTAAGACGCTTCTTTTCTCGCCATTATGCAAAATTTAATCTTATTTTCATAAATATAATATATCTACGTTAATTATTTTATCATTAAAAATAAATTTCACGTTTTAATCTAGTTATCTGCGTATCGAATACTATCTTTAATACACTTATTTCCATGCATCACATACATTAAAGCGTTATAATTTTTATTATATATTATATAATAAAAATTGCTAAATTTTAATATAAATATATTTTCTGATATTTTAACAGATTTTTCTGCCGAATTTTATATTTATCCCAACCAAAAATAAATATTGCAAGTTATCCTTGAAGTTTGTACTTTTCTACTTTTAAAAGAACTAACTTATCCATTTTAAGTTACAGTTCAAATCAGGAAAATAAAAATATAAGGCATATACTGTAATGACGAATTATTAATATAGATGAGAAAAAAACCCGAAGAATTTAAAAATTTCAAGTTTTAATGGATTCAATTCGAGTGATAAATGCGCGAAGATCAATTACCATAAATTTGGCATCGTCGGGACATTTCTGTCGTTAAAATGATGTGAAAAATGGTATCGCTAATCTGATAAAAACGTATAAAGTATCGAGTAATGTTGTTTTAACTTCATTTATTTTTTAATCTTGTGATTAATTAATATATTGACCTTATTAGTGAACCGTAATCTCCTTAATAGAGTTATATTACTTATACTAAAAACAAGCAGCAAAATTGATTGATAGACACATTGAATGGGAAAACTCGCGTTTTGTCATATCAACGAATGATTATTTGTCCATAAACAATGTTATTTTTATGGATATAAACAGTTTTAAATATTTTTAGATCATCATTATTAAAAAAAAATTACTTGCATTCTTACTTCTTAGAATTGGACATTTTTTTGCTTTTAAAAAATCATCGGCAAAATTCATTAAAAAAAAAATTATCTTTAAAAAGTTTAGCAGCTAGTTTATTTTGTCTAACTTGTAAGTTTTAAATATCACGATTAAGGAAAGAATGCAAACAACTTATTTTCTATTTTTATAACTATCGGAGTGCGCACACGGGTTAAAGTACGACAGAAGTTATAATAGGAAAACAATAATAACCATATTTTGAGAATATCAAAATTTGTGCTAATGATTCGATTAATACTTGGTAATTAAAGATAATTAGGAAAATTGATAATGAATAAGTGAAAATTATAAGGAAGATATTTTTATTAAGTAACGAAAACAGTAGATAAATGTTATGTACAATGAACAAACAGCCGAACAGAACTGCAATTGTGGAACAGTGAATAGTTTCTTTATGTTTAATTGTTTAAATAAATCGATTATGTTGAAATAAATTTAGAATATTTTCGTTTTTTTATCTTCAATATTTTCTTATATTCATCTATAATAATCAATTTAAAATTTCGGTTTTTGAAATTAAAAACTAAATATATCAGATTTATCTGTTTTGTATTGAAATTAAAAACTAAATATATCAGATTTATCTGTTTTGTAAAAGGAGGTGAATTATATAACCATTTTTATTATTAATTTTTTTTTTTTTCAAATGAATACAATATCTTTCATAACTTGATAAATAGTTTCATATACGTAAATTAAAAAAAAAAATCTCGAACAGTTGTCATTTTGTAACTAGACTGTTTAAAGATTCCAAAGTTAATATTCGTAAGATTTATGTAAGAAAAAACAATCATCTAAAAATTTTAATTTTCCAAAATATCTAGTTCTTGAGAAATACAGTACTAGACAAGTGGAAAAAATAATTATAAATATGAGAATTATTAATTAAAATACAGTAAGTCTATATCTGCAAATGACTATACTGTATAGTCTATATCTGCAAATGACAATCCTTGCAAATGACTATACTGTAATATAATTCACATAAACTAATGGTTTTCGAAATACAGGCATTATAATATTTCTAATAGCTATAATTTCCATATAGGATAATGAAGGATGTTTCCTGAAACTTTGAATGTTCAAATTATTGGGTTCTCGTATTTTCCTGTGGATCACACGAGAATCCAATAATCTGAACATTCTCGTATTATCATCCCTTTTTCAGTCGAACCATTGTACCGATTTCTGTAAATATGGTATCGTTAGAAAAATTCGTTTCTATAAATAGGATATTTTTAGAAAGGTCTAATTTTTAGATGTCTGCGAAAGCCAAGTAGATTTTTTTTAGAAAGGTCTAATTTTTGGATGTCTGCGACAGTAAAAATTATTTGTTGTTATTAATAATTTAAATTAAAATAAAAATTAAATTGAAATTGTAGTTCCTCTAAAAAGACAAAGTCTTCAGATGGAGCTGTAACGTAATAATGGATGCCATTTTTACGATTCCCTCAATGATGTTTGGATTCCCTATACGAGTTCGGAGATGTATTTCGTTGTTATATACAGTATTATTAGATTAAATCACAAGATTATATTTCTGCTCATTTATATGAACGGGTAATTTCTAGTTTTTATAGATATTAAACACTTCAATATTTTAACTACTATTTAAACTAATAAAATATAAATAAAGCGAACTAAATTATTTATTTATAGTAATATTGATGCTTTAGGCCTGTATTAATTTATATAAATTAATATTATAGGATGGTGTGCAGATATTAGACATTTTCAAAACTAATAATACCAATAACAATTAAATTAAATTTTCTGGATTGTATCTGGGCGTTAATTTTTATCAAATAATAAATTTCTTTTTAAAAAGGATGAATAAATCATTTCCTTCCCTATTTGATTACTGTATCCACGTTATAAAAAGCATAAAAAAAAGCCTAAGAAGAGGATATTTTTCTACATAACTTCTAAAACACGAACTTCAGATTTTCTTAAAAATCTTTATTTGTCCCACAAAATTCGTATTACCAAATTTAAAAGTTTAGAAAATGATTTAAGTGAATTTTTTTTTTTATAATCATATTTCTTATAGGCCTATTTTTTATATAAAGTAATGTATTTTCGAGTTATTTAGCTTTTTCTATCTTTTAATTCGGATTTAAAACTCTCAGATTTAAACGATTATATAAAATAAATCTGCTTTGATTCGAAAAAAAATACATTTAAGATTATTGAAAACTGTAAATGAATATAGGCTTATCGCGTGTTGACGACATAAAAATCTACTCGATAAAACGAAAAATTTCTAAAATTTTGTGAAACAAACATTAAAAATAGCAAAATTTACAGATTTATAGAAAGAAATTTTATATTTCTTAATTCTAGACCAGTTTAAAACAACTTTCTTTTATTTATATAAGAAAATATGGAATAAAGGATTCCTTATATTTAAATGGCCGTTAAATGTCTTAATTTATAAATAAAAAAAAATGAATAATAAAATTAAACTTGCTGGAAAATATAGGAAAACATTTTTTTTTGAATAAAGAAAAAACTTTTTAGCAAAGAAAAAATTATTTTTGTTATATTTTTAAAATTCTAGCAGTTATGATGTTTAATCGTATATCTTAAATCCCTTATTGTTTAAAAAATTGATATGTTTACTTTGATGATAAAAAATAATATGAGATGGAAAAAATTCCAAAAGATATTTTTCTAATTTAATAGCAAAATTTAAAATAAAATATGATTATTTGTCTTAATTTTTAAGAATTCAGCTATAAATTAAAATAAAAAAAAAATTATTAAACTTTCATTCATAAGCACTGTAGTAAAAGAAATTAATTGTTTTAATCAGAGAATTAATTTTCTAGTTTCCAAAGTTTTAATTATTAGAGTTAGGCTCTGCTAGCTGAAGGATTTTCTACCTCTTCATATGATTTTTTATCTATTCTATATAAAAAATATAAAAATTTTAATTAATAAATTAAATTAAAAAAAATTGACATGTCTATTACATTAATAGGATTAAATATGAAAATCATTTGATATTTAGGAGTTCAGAAATTCAAAAATCAAATGGGAAAAAATGTGCTAAATAAATAATAAATATTGTAAACTACTGTAATTTAATATATATAATTAAGTAATCATTTGGAATGCTTTAACATCGGTAAATAAAATGGCAGTGACTTTTTGGTACCTAAGAACCAATTACAAATTTTTACATTGGAATTAATGAGAATCGGTTTTCAATTTATGAATTTTCATCTAAAAAAATAGTTTTTAAGATCCTAGTTATCTCTGAATCAAGGAATACCTGTATTCATTGTGGTAAACATTTTTCATCCTGATTTTCTTAAATATGTCTTTAACCTTTTCCGCTCCTCCCTTAAAAAAAAACAAAACATTCCCTTACACTTGAAAGGGTTATGAAATATGATACTTAATATTCGATATTTTGCCGTAACATTTTTACTTTTTAATTTTTTGGCACGAAAAAATTATATTTTGTTGTCCATATACTCTGTCCTGATATCGTTTTTTAATTTTAGTTATAGGACCAAAACAAAAAAGAAAAAAATATGAAAGAATTAAGCCTAATTAGCATATGTAAACAAAACATATTTTTTTTCAAATTATTCATAATTTCTGCAACGGATAAAAAAAAAAATGTTGATATATTTACATTCCTGGTGATATTCCATATCTAATAATACCAAATACTTCATAATTCTAAAAAATTTTTCCGATAAACGAAGACAATTTATGACTGTAATATTACCCGCAGATGGTAATTTGACATCTTTTGTAAACAAACAATCGTATTATCCCTCTCGCAGATAAAATACGGTATTCCACTACATAAATGTTTAAAATAATTGTTTATTAGCCATTTTTGTTCCTATTTTCTTAAAATAATGTCGGATAAATACTTTTTATTTTATAAGAAGTATTAGTACGTTTGAAAATGTCGACTTTGTTGAAAATTTTGTTATTTTAATAAATATTGCTGTAATTTGTATATGTAGCTATCATCCTGCCATCTGTATGCCAGATTTAGCACCGATTTTTGATAAATTATCATTTTTATACATTTTTATTAATTTGTATATGTAGCTATCATCCTGCCATCTGTATGTCAGATTTAGCACCGATTTTTGATAAATTATCATTTTTATACATTTTTACTCAAGATTAGATTCAGAGGCTTTTAAAAATGGCAGATGGTGAATTATTTCTCTGTATTTCGTCATTCAAATGGCAGATGGTGAATTATTTCTCTGTATTTAGTCATTCTAAGTCAGTATTTTCAAAAAATAGTTAAAATATAATAATAATAGCATTTTCAAACAAAAGGGACAGCTTGTCACGGCTCTCCCTTTCGTCAAATAATGTATACAGTCCATATGCCCGAGGTCAACAATTGACCTTGGATGGACGTTGTTTGACAATAATTATGCATCCATGGTATACTAGTCACTTGTTTCAACTGTAGATAACACAAAAATAATTGTATTGTTTAAATTTTTGGGTTATATTTAAAATATAACTAATATAAACAAACAATCAGCTGATTTCGAAAAACCGTTAGATATTTCCCGCCAGAATCTAGGACGCTGACTTCCGCGTCGATCGTCAAGTGTGGTATAGGTCGCTTTGTTTCGCTAAGTTAAAATTTATAAATTAAATAAAACTAGAAAGTAATTGCAAAAATATTTGATATTACTACCAGAACAGTTTTAAACATCCTAAGACATAATAGGGAAAGAGGAACAGTTTCACAGATGAAGGCAAAAGGTCGTGCTCGAATTATCGCCACAGATGAAGATTCTGAAATACAAAGAAGCAGCGAAAGAGATGCGAGCAGAATAAAGGCAGAGCTCTCTTTGAATGCATCAGCTGAAACAGTTAAAAGAAGGTATGTAATATATATAAATAATTTATAAATAGTAGGATATACTTTAAATGTTTTGAGTTTGAAATCTTTACGGATGTATGAGTTTTAGCTGTTAAACCTACCAATACACACAATGAGGTTTAGCTGATATATATTATTATTCTGTTATCCATAAGTTCGCGGAAGCGGTATAAATATCGGGCTTTTTTAGTTCTGAAATTGATGTTTATTGAATTTCAGAAATTTTAAAGTATCATTGTAAGTAACCAACCAACCCATAATTTTAATATTCAAGTTCGATATGTTTGACTGGTGAGATAAAAGCATAAAGACCACAAAGGATATATGTATGATTTGTATCTCAATCCAATAACAATGCACAACTCAACAAAGGGCATTTCTCTCTCCATGTTCTTCAGCAAAAAACAAACTTTCGTCGACAAAACTTGGATTGTTACCCTTTATCGACACTACGGTTGTTTTCTACTTTTCCCATCTTCCTTCATCTGGCGTCGCCAGCATCTGTTATGGCTAGGGAATCCCATATATTTATATATAGCGTTTTTTAATTTTTTAATCTCATTTCAGGCAATCCCTTTAGGCAAATTAATTAATCCGACATTTAATAAGTTGTAAATATATTTATTATTAACTTTATTCTATGGCAGCTGCTAATGTGTTAACTCTATATTATAGATTACGGCAATTTAATCTGCCTGGAAGAAGAGCTGCCAAAAAACAAATTCTAACACCACGGAATATGATAGATCGTGTTGGATTTGCTTATCAGTACCAGAATTGGGACAATGAGAACTGGAGTGAAGTTGTTTTCAGTGACGAAAAAGCCTTCTGCAGCGACGCAGTTGGAAGTGTGTGGGTACACAGACCTCGCAGGAAACGGTTCGAAGAAAAATATGTATACCAACAAAGAAAAAGTGGCAGATTTTCTGTAGGTAAGTTTTGGAAATTACAATATTTATATAACAACAACTATAAGAAAAAAACTAATTTCTCATAAAAACGTTATATAACATGGTATCAAAATGATATAAACAATTTATTAGGGGGAACAAATTTCGTGATATCACTATAATTTATTTTTTTCCTCATTCTTTATTAAAGTAGATGCTATTTGCAAACAGAATCATTGATTTGTCCAATATATTTCATTTTATAAGTATTTTTTGTTATTGGATAGTTTATTTACATAAAATAACAGCTGAAGAGATCTAACTGATACACAATTCCAATTCGACTAATTATAAATTCTCCAATGACATTTCAAATTGCTCTGGAGAAGACAAGTAAACACATTTATTGGTTGGAAGCCCTCTAATCACAGTAGACGAGGAGGTGTAGCTTTGGAAAGGATATCCTTAAGAATGATCGGTAGGTTTTTGAATTTTTCCGATTCATATCTGAAAATACCCAATTTTAACATAAGCATACCTGTATTTTCTTTATTATATGTCTTACCAGTTAAAGTGATGATACTTCAACTCAAATTTTCCCTACAAGTTTTACATCAAATTTCTTCGCTTTAATTGCCTCTAACAGTTTACGTGATTCGCTCACAAATTTTCCCTACAAGTTTTACATCAAATTTCTTCGCTTTAATTGCCCTCTAACAGTTTACGAGAAATTTTTGAATAATATGATAGAAATATGGAAAATATGATAGAATTTGAGATTTTAACCATTCTTTTCTCGATTTATGCAAAAATTACGAAATTATTAAGTTTTAAATTTTGTCTTGGTGACCAAGTCATTGGAGTGGACGACGGGTGAGCGCTTGTCTTGGTGACCAAGGCCTTGGAGCAGAAAAGGTTAATGTATTCCCAACAGAGACTCATTCCAATCACTGTATTAATTTATTACTTTTTATAATACTGAAAAAATAAAATTCAATAACTTTTATAAATACCTGAGGATTTAAATGGCCTGCTTGAACTGCCATTTGTATCTGCTGAAACATGTGTCTCAATTGAGCTGCTGAAGGAAAATTTTGCTGGCCTACACGACCTGCTTGACCACCTATGGCATTCTGGGGCATACTCTGAAATAAATTTAAAATTTCTCCTTTAATTTATAAAAACCTTTTATCCAATAATTTTATGAAAATATTTTAAATATTTGCAAAAATCAAATTCACTTAATTACGTTAAATACAGAATGAATTAATTCAATATCTAATAAGTGTATATTAAATAAATTATAAATCTATCAAAATATTCAATTAAATAATTTAAAAATCTAATGTCAATCTATTTATTTGTTAAACACAAAAATACATTCATGGCAATTAATTGTAACTTAATTACTTCAAACAATCTCAGGAGTGTTAGTTTTGAATTTTATTGAAAAAAAAACATATTTTTTACTAATTTCATTCTTTTTTAGTTCTAAAAAATATGTTAAATTTTTTAAATTTTGTACAAAAACTGAATGATAATTAAGATAATACTTTAAAATGTCTTTGTACAAAAATAGCACAAAAAACAATAGTGCTTGAAATGATGAATTGATGCTTAAAGCAAGAGTTAATTCACAATAGATTATAAAGATTACAACAATAAAATCAAGCCTGTATCCTTGTAAGAGGGTGAGCAGTACTCAAAGAACAACAAATATAAGAGAAAAAATACTCAAATACCACCAATCAGATGGTGTCATACTTCCCTCTCTTTACACATTATACCAGTTACCTCTATAGTCATTCTTTTTTCATACATGTTCGCATCTTATAAACACTCTGAAATCCATATTTCCTCAGATACCCATCCACTTATTCTTTCCACTCTTTTCTTGGCCTTTCTCTCCAATTGAACAAGGCGGATTTTGGACGAAGTATTAACTAGTTTGGGTCTAAATTGTAAACCTATACATAAACAATTCAAGAAAATAAATGAAGTTTTCCAGTCAGATATAAATTTGTTTTTATAAATTTTCTCTCAAGTTTAACAAAAAACATAGCCTATATAAAGATAACGCTGAAATGTTTGTATAGGCATAGAGGTTATTTCTTTGTAAAACTACACCTGTTATCAATGTCTCCTAAATTACTTCCACACTTTATTAATTTGGCAGTTAATTCTAAAATAAACCGCTGGGGGAAGTTTGGCTAGATTAGGGTTATTTAGTCTAAAGCATAAGATATAAGCATCCTATATTTCCGATCTTTATAATTATAATAATTATTATTATTATTTAAAAGAAACGTAAAACTGATATAATGCAAATATACCTTCTTATACTTTATTAGCGAAAAAAATTAAACTGTTAGTTCTACAGTAGTTAAAATAGTTTACTACTTAAAACTCTTAAATATAGCACTACTAACAAGTGTTCTAATAGTTTTTTATTCTCGTAAAAAACTATTAGAACACTTGCTAGTAGTGCTGTATTTAAGAGTTTTATAGTTTAAACTTAGCAAGTTGAATTATATTCGTCGTAGATTAGTTTACTACTTATCTAATTTACACAATCCATTATAAACTAGCAGCATTAGATCCAAATAATATATATATTAACATATTGTACTTATTTCTTTGCTGTCTTCCTCTTAGAAAAATGCATTTCTGGATTCTCTCCTCAGTTTTATAAAGTTAATTATTTTCTTAAAAAATAATTTAATCAATTTAAAACATTATTTTATGATTTAAGTTTTCTCTAGAGAAATATTAAATTAAAATTCCGGAAATATTTCGAACGAGGAAGAGATCAAAATTTGGCTTAAATATTTTGACAATCGGAGAAATATTTGAGATTATTTTTTTGTTATTTTTAACCGATAAAAGGGTTTACTGCATCACGTTGACGTATTTGGGTCAGAATTTTCGAGCGAAAATCTCGTTTTATTAGACAATCCATTCATTTCTCACCTTCTTCAGACTGGTTGACGAGAGAGTGACGTCAATGCACGACCGAAGCGATTGGACCAGAGTAAAACACGAACTGTGGCGAGTATAACATGTGACAAGTGAAGTTGCGTGTCTTTACTGGACTTTAATTGCTGCATGGCGATCAGGTTAGTGCTATTCTACGTTTAATATCTTCTAATTATCGTTTCTGTGTTTAAAATTTCGTAAAAATACGTAAAAATGTATGAAATTCAAACTGCTTTCTGTGTGTTATGACTAAACTTAGATACATAAGTTTTAAATTATTACTTGATCTAGTAAGCTTTTAGAATAATATAAAAATTTTGAGATTATATCTATTTAAAATTTAATAAAATTAATGCAGATTTATTGCTTTCAAATGAAACTACATGTGTTTCTTTTTCGTAATTTAGATTTTTTTGAAAATGAAGATAAAAACAGAATCGGAAGAGACAATGAAATCTCCTAATTCTCGAAGACATGAGAAACCACCTTATTCCTATATAGCTTTGATAGTAATGGCCATTCAAAACTCTCCTAACAAGAGAGTAACTCTCAGCGAGATTTATCACTTTCTTCAACAGCGTTTTACTTTCTTCAGAGGAAGTTATCAAGGTTGGAAAAATTCCATACGCCATAATCTTTCTCTCAACGAATGCTTTATAAAATTACCTAAAGGATTAGGACGTCCTGGTAAAGGACACTATTGGACTATAGATCCTTCTTCGGAAATTTTGTTCGAAGAAGGTTCTTGTCGCAGGAGACCTCGCGGTTTTCGAAGAAAATGTCTCAAACCTTATCCATCTCCCCAACTGAACTTAACCAATTCAGCATCTTTACAGGCAATCGAAGGTGTTCAGAATTGTTACCAGTCTCATTCTTATTATGATTCCAAGCAAAAAGAAGATCTGAATTATTATTCCGTCCAAGAATATTATCCAGAATCGAATGTGTATTCAGTTGGAAACCAGAATTCAGATACGACTTGGCAAAGTTATAGTCCATTAGAGACAGCTGGATATCAGGCTGAAGTTATAGGACAATATAACGGAGAGAACTACATTAATGGTAGGAGTGATATCCAACGTCAATCACTTTTTTTTTTATTAATTAAATTATCTATATTAATTTTCTAAGAGTTTTCGTGTTTGCTTTTAAACGGAAACAAATTTATCTCTTTAAACAACTAGAGAATCGTCACTTTAATAACGTGTCCTAAAATCTGTTTGGAATGAAAGCTTATACATTTCTGACGAAATTTAGGTTTAAGAGCGAAATTTCTCCAAATCTAAACTAGGTCGTAGTGTATCATTAACTAAATCTGCATAATTGATAACCGATGATGATAATTTAATTATAAATTAATCGGTTTTAATCAGATTCTAAGTAGAAAAATATGTTACCTACCTACAAATTAATCCATAAGTTGTTAGAAGCACGGGTTTCACTTAGATAGTTGTGGCCAAAATGCACGCTTATTCCTAATTTACAACGGTAAATAGTGGCTGACAATACTGCGTGTGGGCGGTCATGAACCACGATATGCGATCTTCTGTTTACTTGTATATAGAATTCTAAACTTTAAACTCTAATGATGAACCAAAATAGATTTTTTTGGTCTCATTGTCTCTTTTATTTTTATTTATCTCTATCTTCCTTTAGTTTCTAATAAATGCAACTTTGTAAGAAATCACTTCTGTTACCATTTACTTCTTTTAGATTCCAACACATTAAAGTGATTTTAGAAAGGAAAGAAAATAAAATTATTTTTCTTATCAGAATTATAAAGTGCATAAACATTTGGAGTGTTCTAAGCATATTTTTTAAGATTTTTGCTGAGAATTTTTTGAAATTATCAACCAGACCTACTTCTCAGAAGTCCTCATTCTGGTATTTGTCAACCTCTGACAATCGTTCGATGACCCGAAAGTTTGAAGAAAATTCATATTTGGAGGGATTGCGTATAAATTAATAAGAAGATTATTAATTAAATTATGAAAAACTTAGCCCGAAAATTGCGTAAGACATATTCTTGATTTATCTCGATAGCTAAATGTAGTATGATTCAGAACGAATTGTCTCGAGGAGTTTAAAAGTTACACCGGGCGATGCTTTCTTAGACTCTAGTTACGCTCCTATAAGTTAAAATTTCCCATAAAATATGTTATATCCTGACATAATTTACAATAAGTACACGTTGAAGACGGGTTATATTTAGTTTTGAGGAAGGAAAACTGGGGAAAAAATTTTTTTCGAATACAATGTTGCACTGGAGCCAGAGCTGTGTTGTGTTTCACATACATCCGGTTTTTAAGTAAAGCAAAAGAGAGTAAGCTAAAACGGAGACAGTATGAGAAATGAGAGAGAACTTTTAAAGCGACTACTAGCTACTGTAAGCTTATATCTTTCAGACTCAAACCATACATCTTTCCTTTATGACTTCCATTTTCAGTATATGACAAATTAATAACACAGCTGCAACCCCTTATTAATCCCTGATTTCGAGAAATTTCCCTTTCGATTAAAAGTTTTTTCCCAAACAAAATAATTTTTTTATTATTATTTAATTTTTAAATTAATATTACAGTTTTTAAAATTTATCAAAAAAAAAGGAAGAAAGAAATAAAGTCATAAAGTTGATGTTAATTTTGATAAAAACTGCTTATAAAATTTTCATTTATCATCAGTTAATGTACCATATTTCTGTAATTTTAAACTTCGGATTGATTTAATTTCTAGAATTAATTTGGGAAATTGTTATACGAGCATTTTTTGGCAGAGATCCTCTATGACAATTTAAACTTCGGCGATTCTTTCGATAGTTGTGTAGGCAGTTTCTACTACTCAACATGTTTATGGCCCTTATTCATTGCAAACAATCATTTATGACGGAATTTGTGGCGAATCCGGAACTTGATAACAAAATAAATCTTGAAAAATGACTTCTTTCTAGCCTGTTTAAAAATATTTCATATAAAATTCCATTCCTACGATTAAATGACATCCACAGTTTGATTTCTTAAAAAGAAAAAATCGGTGAGCTTCTTGCATTCAACATTGCAACTTCTGTTTCAACACCAAACATAGTTAATCCTTGGGAGGTCTGACTTAATTAAAGCAATTTTAAAAAAAAATGTATTCTTTTTTTAAAAATAGCAGTTTGTTAATTAGTCTTTCACACGGAAGCAATTTTGGCATTGTTTTCTTCCTTCTCGATATCAGCTATCCATCAAATTGTTTAACACTGTCAGTCTTATTAGAACTATTAGCAGAAGTATTATCGCTGGGAAACTATCCAACTGACATTCTGTAACCTGATATTTCCAAACTTCCACTCTCCAACTGGATACTCCAATTACAACTTTGCTTTACAAATAACATAATAAACCGATCCTGAAACTATATGTTATATTAGCAATGTTTCACCCAGAAACTGCGATATGTTACGTATAATCTAAAAATGGCTCCAGCGATACGACACAAAATTACTCTTAACATAATTTTCTACATGCTAATATAGAAAATTATGCATAATTTTCTACTTCGTAATTTTACTGCAAATCCAGATGTGCCACTATCACATAGTCAAAACTTTTCTCTGTCTTGTTACATATGTTATACGATGTAGAAATTGTCAATTATCTGATATAAATGAAGAAATTATACTTTTGAAAAATATTTTAAACAATGTTTAAAACCTTGTTCAAGTTTTAAGTTGACTACAAAAGCATTTGTTATGACTAGAGAACTTCTAGAAAATTTAAATTGTCTCTAAATTCTCAAATGTAATTTAAAATCAGGAAACAACTTTAAGAATTGCAAATTTATTCTAACAAAGGCAGTAAGAAGTGCAAACTTACACTTTTCTATGTAAGAGTACATTGTTCGAATTATATTCGGTGTGACTATCTGAAACAAGTCAGTCACAACTGCCTAACTCAGCCAGAACTCAAAGATCGTGTTACTCAGCTATAATGCTTCTTGGTTCTATACCTGTATTAGGCTTTGTTAAACATTTTTCTTGCTTAACATAGGGCCTATATAGTTGTAACTACAATATCAACATTTGTATTGAAGCGCCCCTTAATGATTTATCAACTCCATAAAGATGATTTTTCATTTTCTGTTTTACAATATAGTAACACCATTCATTTTGTTAATGTTAACAGTTAATACTGATCCATTCATAAAGTTTATTAACAAAAACGTACTTACATAACGAAGATTCTAAATTTATCTTATCGCATTATTTAACAATTGCTTATTTTATATATATATATTTTTTCCCATCCAGATTTTTTTAATATAGTATATTTTTTAATAACAAAGAATTTATTTCCGGTGTAGGTACTTGAAAGAATTCGTGACAGAGTTTGTAAGGATCTGTTTGATACAAAAACTTATTCCCCTCTGCTTCAATCAAAAGACAGATGGCTGGGAAAAAATAATTTACGGGCCCATTTCAACCATATCGAGTGTCAAACGTGTTTTTTAGGTTTCATTTTTTTCAGAAAGATTTCTTTCATCTTTTAACCTTATCTTGTTCTGATCGCAATAAAAAGCAAATAAAACTTGACGAGTATGTTGATAGAAAATTATTTTATACACCTGTCTTTCTTGTTTTCCAGTTTAAGACGGAAATAAAAACAAAAGGGAATTTTGTTGAATTTTTGAATGGCTTGTATAAATTAACTTTATATATTAAAACTGTTATATAAGTTCAAATAAAGCTTGTTTAAAATCTATATTATTTTGAATACGACATCGTCGACTCGCGTTGTGGCGCGAGTCAATGATGTATCATCACAATGTTGTGTCATTCTTACGATAATAATTCACTTGAAGATAATATCAAAATCGTGACGCTTGCGATACTTTATTAAAGATCCGTAAATGTTTATACAATATAAATAATAATACATATAACGAAATGAAAGCTTTGAATATATGACACGACGCGAGTCGGCGCCAGATTCTTGGCTGCGACGCGTCGCGATCTTATAGTGGTAGTCGAAATTTTGCTCTATTTTGAGCATAAATGCTGAAATTATAACTTGTTTTCAATTTAAAAACTTTTCTTAATTTAATATATTCACTATTTATTAATTAATTGATTTATGATAATATTTTCAGGTTCTTCCTGGCAAGCCAACCGAATAATGCATAGTCCGCCAAGCAGGAGTACCAACGCCGCTTCGTTTACTACCCCTTTGACGTCATCGACAATGCCATTTTACGATCTCAGATATACATCGTGACCTCATAAAATTTGTGTACAGATTAAGTTCAAGTTTTTATTTTTTCCGTGTAGTGGATTACTTAGATTTGTGACTCAATTAGAAGTTCTAGTCAGCTAAAACAACATATTTATTACTGTAGCTACTGTAGAATCGATTTTGAAAGAAAACAGTTATCCGACAAATACTTGTTTATCTTGTTTAATTTAAATAATTTTTAAGATATCGGCCGACTAAATAGTGTTGTCGTTCTGCTATCTGCCTTCAGTTGCGGCCCATTACCTAAGCTGCTACTGTGTCGCTTCTCGTGTATCTTCACCTCCTTTCTCCGCCGAGAAATGATATCTGCGCATGATCCGAATATAGTGATGTAATTCATCCCATCTGTTCCCTCTCGAGCATGTGACTTGACAGGAAGTGTATTTTTTCTTCTTATTTTAATTTTCTCTTTTTGTCAACCTTAATTTTTGTACCAACCCCTTAAAGGGCCGAAAATAAATAAACACTTGAGTTCGTAAGTGCCTGTGTGTTTCAATCCCGCTAAAACAAAACTTTACTGAGTTTAATCTTCTTTTAGAAAGATCTTACAAGAAACATTTTATCTAAAATTTTATCCCATTTTTACGTATATATGAGAACTCTAAACTGAATGTTTGGTTAAAACTTGGAAATCTGTGGCTTGAAGAGTTGGAGTTAAAACTTTTGATAATGTTCTTATAATAATATTTATAGATATAGAAAGAATCTTTGTTAGTTAACATAATATTTAATATTGATTTTCGTAACTCATAATAAAAGTTGAGCTAGATAACAAAGAAGAAAATCTTTATACAATAATTCATTTATATGATTAACTAGAAATTACCCGCTCATATAAATGAGCGGAAATATAATCTTATAATATTGTATATAATGACGAAAAACACTTCCGAACTGGTTTAGGGAATCCATGAAGGAATCATAAAATGGCATCCATTCTTACGTTACAGCGCCATCTGCGGACTCTGTCTTTTTAGAGGAACTATAATTTCAATTTAATTTCTATTCTTTAATTTTTTAATTATTAATAACAACAAATAATTTTGGCTGTTGCAGACATCCAAAAATTAAACCTTTTTAAAGATACCTTATTTATGAAATAGGTACAGTAGTTCAATCGAAAAAGGGACATCCAACCAGCCAACCACGTTTGACTATTAATATATATGATTTTTTATTAATTTTTTACTATTAATACTTTTTAACATTTTAATTTCTTCCCAGAAAATAAACAGTGTAAATCTAGAATCAACTCTGGATTTATAAGGAGTTTTATTGAAAATTGTCAAGTGAGTCTTTAGAACCAACTCTATGCAATTTTCATTTGACTCTCTTGATAAGAGACAGATATAATTACTACAAGAGTGTAGGTGTAAGCAATCGATATTTTTAAACATAAATGTCAGAAATAATATATATATATATATAAGGAGCCGTGGTGATTGTGTTGTCCAAGGTTAATTCAAGGTCCATTCATAATTGCCGCTTTAACAACTGAAAATAAATGTGGCGTATGTAATCATTTATTAAATCCTGTGGTGCTAATATAGAAACAGTTTGACTGAATATAATAAGGTACTATGCCTAAACTATCATTTTTCTTCTATTAAAGAATTTGTATTCATCATTAATTTATCATCCGCGCATAAAATGCTAATTGTTTCCTTTAATTATATGATTAGAATAGACTTATCTGCAGTGCAAAATAGATTTGATTACAGGATAAAGTAAAATAAATACTATATACAAGATTATCTCATAATAAACTGATATTGCGCCAGGCATTGCAATAAAATTTTTTTTTAGATCTTATTCCGATAACGCTATATAAAGCAAATATTTTTTATTTAAAATTTGAATTTTATTATTTTTATAATATAAAAATATGTAATCATTCAAAACTGGCATCACATTTCCTTTATTGAAACGTTAGAAAATTTTGATCACTTGCTTTTCGCATAAGTATAATCTTTAAACAAGAATAAATTATGATGTGCGAATATAGAAGTGTTATGTTGATAGAAACAAAGCCTGCCATGTTTTTTCAAGTAACCTTGAATGGATGACGTCAGTATGACATATTCTTTCTCTGATAAAGTTGATTGCAATTGTCTAATAAGGATTTACTTTCTACTTTACTGTATAAATCTGCTAAAAATATGCAAAAAAATTTCTTATCTGTTTAATAATCAATTTTTATAAAAGTTAAATTAGAATAATTATTTTAAATTACTTGTGCACATCATTTTTATTTCGATAATCTCTTTACACATACACACGTTGAGAAAAAATAATTTTTAATAATTAACCGAAATAATATATTGGAGTAGGGAAAACCTTTGCAGAATTGAATATTGGAGAAACTTCATCTTGAATTATCTAGAAAAATTTAAGAAAAAATAAAATAAAATAGTTAAATGTCTTTATTTAGGAATATAACTACAGTATATCGATATTAATTTGCAAAGAAAAAGAGTAATTTATCAGCTCTACAAATTTATATATATTGAATGAAAAATATATAAAGGAAATAAATTTAAAATTAAAAAACCTTTTTTTTTGCAAAATCCTTTCAAAAATTCAAGCATTTTGTTTTCACATTATTATTATAATATATATATCCTATATAAAAACTATAACTCTTATTCATTTGTTTTCTTTTCGCTCATTCATTATTCTTATTTCTAAGATTATCATATAAAAAGTAAGGCATACCTGAGTCTCTGCAAACTCTCGAGGACTGAAAGAAGAATAGTACCATAATTGTCAAGAGGGATTCATCATCTTACTTGCACAAAAGTAGCAACTGGACGAACAAAACTGTCCAAAAGTAAACTGTTCTTCCAATTTCCATTCGTCGTGATGCTTTGGTTTGAGAAGATTTTCGATAAAAAAAGGATTATCGTTCGTTTTCAGCGCTTTAGATTTACGATAAGTTTTATCCTTCTTCTTAAAGTCCTTTTTCCCTTTCCGTCTACAGAAAATTCCATTTTCGATAGCAAAATCTGATGTATGATTTAAAGTCCAATAGTTGTCTTTGCCCCAAGGTCTCTGAGGATCTTTAAGAATTTTGCGAAAACAATCATTTAGAGACAAATTATGTCTTATGGAATTTTTCCATCCGGTATATTCTCCTTGAAAAAAAGTAAACTTGTTCTTCAGGTATTCGTTTATCTCTGCTAAAGTGAGTTTGCCGCTCGGAGAATCTCTGATGGCCATGGCTATCAGAGTTATGTATGAGTATGGAGGTTTGCCTCTTCTATGATAGGTCCTCTTTTCCTCTTGAGAAGGTGTCGAATCTGATATCTGCGCAGTCGACATATTAACTGAAGAAAAATCTGCCTAAACCCTCTTTTATATAATTCCATCTTCGAACGTTTACTTAACATCTGGCACTAATGGTGCCTATAATCTTTCCACCCCGATTCTAGTAAAATGATATTGTTTGCACCATCTTTTGTACCCTCAACTGGTTTGTCTAAGCAAATGGATTTTGTGTTGACAAGTACGCAGGTGCTGCACCGATAGCTGCATTAGTGCATCATTCCATGCATGTCTAGACCTGTCAACCATTAATGGTTTCAGGTTTCTCGATGACGTTTCTCTTTAATCTGCTCAGAAAATGGATTCTAGTAATGCTTTCTAAATTTCTGTAAATTTTAAATTAAAACACTTTTATGCTATTAAATGTGTAGAAATATTAAATGAAGAAATTTACACAGAATATAGAAATACTAATTCGGCTAACTACTACTAGATGGCGCCATATAAATAATTTTTTTTAATTACAATATTTAATAAAATTTAAAAATATACAAAAAAATAATATTTATATAGTATTTAAATAAAAAAAATTATCTTTTGTGTTTTATTTCTATATTTATCAAAAGTAATTAATTTAAAATCAAATTAAATCATTATTTTTAGGTTATAAAATCATAATAAGTAAAATTTTTCTGTTTTGTACATTATAAAATGATTATGTGCAACAGAAAAACATTAAAATCAATAAAATATAATTTTAATTAAACAAATAAAATAATTTTGAACAATTCTTTCCGTTAGCTGGAATGGAGTCCTGCCATCTGATGTCGATAATATTAACTAAATCAATGACAAGAAAATATCGTTACAGTATTTTAATAATTAAAATACATATACCAATATATATACAAAATATATTGGTATACGTATATAAAAATTATTCCATTTTTAATGATAAATCATTTTTTTAAACTCAAATTAAATAAAACAATGAAAAATTTTAATATGATTGAGATAATATAGAATTTAATTGCTGAAATTCATGTTTTTGAAAAATATTCTTAATATTGACGTTTTTAAAGTTTACTAAGCAGAATAATTTGAAAGTAAGAAAGTAATAGAACAAAGTTCAAGTCAGAACTCTTCTCAGTCGTTGAACTCATCATTTGCTTCGATTGCCGGGTGTTGATATGACAAGACGATCGCGCCTTAAATCTCAACTTACGGAATGGCATTAGCTGAATTTATTACTTTAAAGAAACCTCCTACCGATAGCTGGTCATTATTAACAGGTCCTGCACGCCTACCGATAGACGGCCATTATTAACAGGACCTGTACGCCACACCTGTTGAAAGTCTCACATCATCCTCATATCGGGACGTTACCACCCGAAATCCCATAGCCTGAATTTTAATCTCACAATATGTTCGATTTATATATTTACTCGGTAAATTTTTAGTTTTAATAATAAACAAATGCTCATTTTGGTCGCTAGATGGCGAAACTTGTATTAGATTTCAGATTAGATATATAAGAGTGTAAGAGTTATAAAAACTCTTTTCTAAAGAAATTATATTCGATAATTAAGTATTACATTAAGTAGAATAGCAATTAAGTATAAAAATGTTAATTAATTTTCTTTTGGTTTTAAAATAAAATTATGGAAATTCGATTTCTGATCAATATTTATGGCAACAATGGGAATAATGTAGGCCTACTTTCGTTCCGTGCAGCAGTTGATATCACGATGTTTTTCTGAAGAGCATAAAAAATATTTTATGCATACTATTACTATAATATTCAGATTATTCTTTTATGATTTAAGTGAAATTTTATTAAAAATCTGAATTTATACTTAATGATCATTTCCATTTAATTTTACTACGGAAAGATAAGCGTGAAGAAGAAAGTTTATATTTAATTAATACTTTAATATTCGTGAGGGATTTATTCATGAATTATATGTTATGCCATAGGAAACTGTACTAGACATTACCGGAGTGGATTTTCATGAAAATTTAACTGTGGAAAGTCTATATTCAAATTAATAATCTAAAACATTGCACATAAGATGGAAAATATGTATTTGCTTCAAAATCTAGTTTAATTAGAACTAATCGAAAGAACACTTCGTGTTTCATATTATTCTGTGGCCCGTTCTAGATAGACTAGATCTTGAAGCAAATACATTTTTCTGTCTTTATTTATAAAGGAAATTTCAAAAAATGTTGAGTAATTTCACAAATGCTATGAATTCGAATATAATTTTTACAATGCGATGATGATATTTTTTACTCGTATCGTTTTAAGGAACTAAAAACCAGAAAGTTTCTAAACACTCTTTAGGACCTGTGAAAAATAAAAAAACCAACATTCCAGCAGAGACACTCCGGTTTGAACGGAGCTGGGACACCCATGGTGGGTGTTAATGAGGGGCAGTCATTCCTTCAAGCAGACCTGTCGTCCGTCATGTTCTGAAACAACTGTGATTAAGCCAATGATTTACTGGTCTGTAAATCTCCACGGCCACCGCCACCATCTAAATCAAGATGGCGCAGTTCAAATGTCTGCTTGTAAGTGGAGAGTGATTTGTAAGTGGAGGGGTGTGGATGGCAGGCACGTCCTATAATGCCCTGTTTGGAAATACGATTAACTATTCTTACTTCTCAAACTCTCTTCAATTAACCACCATTTTTTGAGCTCTTTATTACATAAATGTTTGCTATTAAATTGATTCTCTTCAGGATGAATAAGCCGTGGTTGTCTATAATCGGTAATTCTTTATATTGGTATTACTTAATAACGATGTGACAATAAGATTATTTTGTAGAAACAAATATTTTTATTGAAGCTAAGTATAAATATTGCTTTAAGTTTTGATAGAAATCGTGTAATGAATATTTCCATGAAAGATTTAATCATCGAAATTGTATTGCTAAGCTCAGGTTTAATAAGAAAAATAATGGAAGAAACTTTAATGTTCCCATTCCTAAAATCTGAAAAAATATCTAACAACGTTTTTTGATAATTTTTTTGGCTTATTTAATTTTTTTTGCTATTTGAAACTTAGTAGAGTATATATTTTATTTGTAAAAGAGGTAAGAGTATAGCAAGTAAAATATCTTAAAGGAACAAGCTTTAAGCAATGTGAAAGATGCTAAATTTGGTCAATGTGAGAAATATTTGAAACTGAACACAACTATTATAACTTATGATTTACCTGCCATGCATAAATCCTGTTTAAATATAAAATTAGTTGTCTTAATGTCGTATAAACAATTTTTAAATCTCTTATTATAAAATTCTTTGCATGTTATTTTTTCCTATTTTTTCACTCCAGAGAAAAGATGGTGCGACACAGATTTATTTAATGTTTTATTTCAAAACTATAATTTATCATTTGACAGCATATCGCGTGATTTCTCTAATACAATGAATGTTTTCTTGATATTAAGAGTCTATCTCGACAGTTTGCAACACGAAAATCATTACATAAATTGTTTAACACGAAGTCACAGAATCGATAGATCACAAATTATTATAATGTATGAGATTTTTGGTATTTTATAACATAAAAGACGAAAGAAAAAGAAAATGAAAAGAGGTTAAAAAACTTTCATAAATTTTGTTTCATACATGAAATAGAATGGTTAATGACTTTCTCAGCGTGAAAATTTTCCAATTAATAGAAGATTGCGTGAGAGAAGTACATTTATTCTGACTTAATGGAATGCCCACCAGTTGATGCCAAGGGCATTTTACATCATGTTTCCTTTGATTCTTGTTTGTAAATATTATCATAACAGAAACTGGTTGCA
This sequence comes from Olivierus martensii, assembly GCA_000484575.1. NCBI lineage: Eukaryota > Metazoa > Arthropoda > Arachnida > Scorpiones > Buthidae > Olivierus > Olivierus martensii. The sequence goes on along the minus strand of AYEL01061604.1, from coordinate 31,305 downwards.
GAATTCACAATGCTTATTTTATATGCAAACTTTAATTCTACTTATTTATTGTATTTCACACCTGACTATTTTCGTTGACAGCATTAATACAATATAGTAAATTTAAGTTAATTGACTTTTGCGACAAGAATCAACTCATAAATTATAAAATACACTTTGTTACTGGATTCTAGTGATTTGTTATATGGCCTAGTCTATATCTTTAATGTCTCCCTGTTACGTTTTTTCTTCTTTTTTTTAGTCAGTCGTCTTCTTAAGAGTTCGGCAAACTGACGAAGAAAGAGTTGTATTTGTTTGCTAAATAAACCTTCTAGATTTAAATTAATATAAATGAAATATATTTTAATATACCTGAAGGTTGAAAAACTTTAAGAATTATAAAAGTAAATAATCTTTCGCAATACAATATGGATTAATACCAAGCATTCTCCCATAATATTAGGATGTTTGCTATCTACAAATCAGGATTTCAGTATGATTATCGTTGGAGAGTTGTTAAGAAAGATAGGTTATTTAAAATAGTCTAGAATTTTAATATTATAGATAAGATAAATGTGTTAAATTGTATAATTTATAAGTTTATATAAGAATAAATTACACAAAAAGTGTTTAATTTTATGATTATAATAAAATTATTTATTCTGTTCTTTGTAACTTCTTGGAAATTTTTATATGTATATAAATAAAGATTTCTATTCAGTTGTTATTAATGGTGAATTTTTTCTAGAAAATATCAAGAATAAAATAATTTTATCATGATTAACATTAAACACATCTTCATTTATCTTCTGCTGCTTCTAAATTCTCTTGATTCGTAATATTCTTGGCTATCTTCTCCAAAATCTCTAATCCATAAAGATCATCATCATTAAAGTGATGAAAACGAAATGAATTACTAGTTAAAATATATTAATCATGTAGGACTTATAATATCATTCAAGAGACAAGGGCATTTTTTGACATTTGCATACTCTTATTTTCTTTTATTGATTAGTATACTAAACTTAATCCAAAGTTTTTCTAATAAGCAAAAATAATAACAAAACTTAGTGATGCAGTTATATGGAACATATTCTCACTTTTATTTAATTAATCCCGAAAACATTTTCGGTATAGAATATCAAACTTTCTGAACTTGGCATCTCTTTTAATATCTAGACTTTAGAAGAATTTGTTGTGTGGTTCAGTGCAGAAGAGGCGGGAGTAACTGAGTGTCATCACTCACAGCACTCTTCTTGTTCACTTGGCTAGGTTATAATTGAATCAAATCTCTCCTGTAATCAGCTAAATAACGTATAATTATTGCAGGTTTCTACAATAAATCACTGGAGGGACTCGTTGACTGGGTAACACCTACCTTTACTCACAGGTAGGTTGACTTGAATGCAGGTGGCTTAACTCGTGACACATATTAATGGAGAGGGTCTAAACACAGTTTGATTCTATCTATATTAACATACTATGCTTTAGAACCATCTGTATCAACTGGGCGACCACCATATTTTAGATCCTTGCAGGTACGTGCTTTATGCATGCTTTAGTTCTCCGCATTTTTAAAAATATTTTCTTCATTATAACAAAATTCTTATAGGAAAAAGCAGGCGTAATAAAATTACTATTTTAAATAGCTCTGGATAAAGATTTTCAAAGCATAGGATATATTCAAAAAGTGAGACTATAAACATCTGGAAAATTTTATATTTAATTTTCAATAAAAAAGATCATCAAAGATGCCAGGAAAATTAATGAATTAAATTAGGTTTATACAGAAAGAAGAAAGCATTATTGAAAAATTAATAAAGATTCTTTTATTGAAATATTTCTTTAACTTACTTTACAAATTATTTACATTTGTGAGAAAATATAATAAATTTTATGAATTTATTAAAAAAAATATTCGCTAACATTATAATGTTAACGAATTAAGCCACCTGCCACCTGCATTAGGCCTAACGAATTAAGCCACCGGTTAAGCCACCTGCATTCAAGTCAACCTACCTGTGAGTAAGGTATTTTTGCTTACATCATTTATATTTAAAAATATATTAGATATGTGCAATTTTATCTTTCTATTTTATAAAAGTATGAATTTTAAATGGTTACTTGTTAATCTGTAATAGCCATAAATTAAATGATTTTAATAGGATTGACCTTAAAATAAAAATATCAAAAATCTTTTAATTCACATTCGTAAAGCAGTTTTTTCATAAATATAAATTAAACTTTATAGAGCAATTAAAAGTGAAAATTAAGAAAACACAATGAAAGTTTTTATCATTCTAAGGCATCATCATCTTTTGCAAACTTTCTATGAAAATATAAAGGAATGCATTCTTTAAAAAATTTTCACCTTCAATCTGTTCTGTAGAATTTATATGTAATATTAATCATAACATTAGTTCTTAAAATTAAAAATTAAATTAATGAAAAAAATAGCATGAAAATATCAAATATTATTTATTGAACTAATGTTTGTCGGTCACTTTTGGGAATATCAAAACTATTCAATACTAGTCTATAAAAAGTTTTTTATTTTGAAAATATCTGAAATTTACTCAAAAAATATATATAAAATATATTTTATTTTTTCATTTGTTTTTTTTTTTAATTTTTTTCATAAAGACAACTATTGGAAGAATTTTAAGATTCCAAAACCTTTGAGAATTTTTCTCTGCATTCTTCTGCTTTTGTACAACTGTGAATTAGTAATTCAAAAATAGCTGAACATTTGAGAACTATTAATTCAAGATATGTTATAGATTGATAGTTATGATACAATTTATGCTTCAGTTGGAAGAAAAAAAAAAATTGCAAAAATTATAATAGTGAAGCTGGAAATACTTTTGTAATCAAAACTTCTAAATTTATATAATAACAGATCATTTAATATAACTTTAAAATATCTAAGAAAGATTTTTTTTTATATCTAATAATAAAATATTCCAGGATTTTAAACTGAAAGTAGATTAAATTATTGGCATCATATCATCAGATATTGCATAAATAAAAATGGATTTAGGCCCTACATCTTTCACACTCATTTATCGATATTCCTCTCCATAATTTCGGATATCAAATTCCACAGATGCATACTTAAAAGCAGGTAGGGTTCTTTATCGAAGACTAAGCCCAACAAGACGAGTTGTAAGGGAACAATATAATCAACCAAGCGATGATATCTATCCGTGAAAGATAGGCACAGTAGGTACCCAATCCTTTGGTCAACCTATCTATCTATTTGACACTCGCTCGCAACTTCTATCTATCACTTTTCCAATGACTGTCCAGTCCAACTATTGTAAGTCCAGTGGACCTCCTGCGTGCCCAGTGGGTCGCCTCGACTAACTAGAACTCGCACTGTCCACAGTACTTGACATCCATGTCCGAGTTAATCCTATTAAGTGATTATAGAGCAACACCCATTGAGACTACACCATTCACAGTTAGTAGCCAGTTGCTGTACTTGTTTGGCTATGAACAGCACTGTGTGCTGTCTCAGTGGGCGATTGGCGCCTCCTCACTTCTATGCCTATTGTTACAGTACTGCCTGCTTGATCTTTTGTTCTCAAATGACAGGTAGGGTGGTCTTAAGTGCCGTATAATATTTTGAGAATCGACTGTTACAATATGTAGCAATTGGTGAGACCTACTTAATTCATCATTTGCTGCTCTTTTCTTTTACCTCGCTTCCTTTCCGGTTGTCGACATTAGCCTTCATTCGAACTAAATTTGGCATGAGAGATAAATGACTTTCTCGTTTAGATGAAATCTCTTATAAATAACAAAATTACTTAACAAACTTGAACATCTGTTGTAACCTTTTTAAGAACCTTATCTATTAAATTTTAATTTATTTAATTACCGTCTTATAAATAACAAAATTACTTAACAAACTTGAACATCTGTTGTAACCTTTTTAAGAACCCCTATTAAATTTTAATTTATTTAATTACCATTTTAACAGTTACATATTAAGCACATTTATCATCAGAAGAAATAGGTTTTAGTCCTTAAAAAAACCTGCAAAAATTGAATAAATATAAACACTTCGTCACAGCTTTTTTTTTTATTTTTATAAAATTTAACAGTTACATATTAAGCACATTTATCATCAGAAGAAATAGGTTTTAGTCCTTAAAAAAAACCTGCAAAAATTGAGCTTTTTTTTTATTTTTATAAAATCTCAGCTGCAGTTGATACACTGAACTGACACGAATAAATAAATAAAACATATCCAAATTTTATGATTCGAGTTTTAAAGTATTTTGACATAAAAACATAAATAAAATATTCTAAGACACGCCTTACAATTTTATTCAATTTAATTAAGTTCTAAGAAGTAACTGGGAGAATTTCATCTGGCTACTAGTTAATTTCCAAGTTAAAAGACTAAATAACAGATCTAAAGTGTAAATTAGCTGTAGATACAATGAAAGAGAACCTGTTCTCTTTACCCGAATCAGCCAAAGGGAAAAAGCGATAACATGGAGTACAAAGAGAACGAGTGGATATCATAAAGGATAGAGTGTAAACTATTGTACAAGTACAAACTTACACTTGCAAGTATCTTTACTTGTGAAAACCTGTTATAGAATATTTTTTAAAAATCTATATTTTCTAAAATAAGCACATTTATAAAAATATTATTATTTATGAAATAATTTAGAATTTTTTGCTTCCAATGTATATTAAATTAATTAAGATCGTGTCCGAATATTTAACAATTTTATGAAATATCCTTTTCTGAATGGAAAATAGAAAATAAGCATTCATTATTAAGTTTTAATTTATTGAAAACAGAAGCAGATCTTACTGGTTAGTGAAATTTGCTTATATTTTCAATATAAACAAATTCAAACTTAACAATAAAAACAAAACAATAGAAACAAATTCAACCCTAGACAGTTGAATTTGTTTCTATTGTTGAATTTGTTTCTAACAATAGAAACAAATTCAACTTTTTCAATAGAAACAAATAAAACTAAAAACTAAAGTTGAATTAACAAATAAAACCAAAAACTAAAGTTGAATTTGTTTCTAACAATAGAAACAAATGAAACCAAAAACTAAAAAATAGAAAATAAGCATTCATTATTAAGTTTTAATTTATTGAAAACAGAAGCAGATCTTAGTGAAATTTGCTTCTATTTTCAATAGAAACAAATTCAAACTTAACAAGAGAAACAAAACAATAGAAACAAATTGAACTTTGTTCTTTGAAACTTTGTTTAATAGAAACAAAGTTTTGTTTCTGTTTTCAATAGAAACAAAACTTAATAATGAATGCTTATTTTCTATTTTCCATTTGAAAGATTCAAACTAATTCATCTAGCAATATTTTTAACTAATTTGAATGTTTCTTTAGTCATTTTATTAGAATTTAATCTTTAATCTAATTTCTATAACCTTACAAACTGAATTCAAAAATTTTAATAATATAATTTTTTTAAACTTGTATGTGCATTTATTATTTATTACAATTATAACTTTTTCGTTTTAGCTTTTAGTGCTCATAAATGTGATTTTAAACATCACACATCGGGATTTTACCTGAAAAAATACTTGATTTGGGGAAATTTTAACGCAGATTGAAAAGCAATTTTCATATTTTTTTTGTTTGTATTATTTTTTGTTTTTAAGTTTAAAAATTATCAAAAAATATCTATTTTTATGTCAACTGAAATGTCACAGTTTCTGATTAAAAAAAAAAAAAAAAAGATAATTTTCACATGAACTGACTGCGAAAATATATATTCGCCAAAAAAAAAAAAAAAAAAGAAAAAAAGATAACTTTCACATGAACTGACTGCGAAAATATATATTCGCCTTGAAGTTGGCTTAACTGCAATAATTGAAACTCAACATTAGGAAGTACTGTAATGTATTTTTTGAGTAATGTGGATTTGAAGCAATAATATTACTTTTATTATTCAGATCTGGTAAGCAAACATTTTTTTTGACAGTTTAATTAACCTAGAATGTGTAGATTAATTTATTCAAATCTTAAGGAGGACTAAACTTCTTAATATGATTCACACTAAAGTAACAGCTATATATTGTTATTCAAACAAGCTGTTGTCACAATTTATATAATTTTAAGTCTTAAAATAGACTAGAATTGCTATATTCAAATCGAAAAGTTTATAAATTTCAGGGAAAAACTAAATTCATAAAAAAATCCAGAAAGGAAAAAAAAAATATATTGAAATTTTAAAATTGCGGCTAGAGTAAAGACCTTATGTAAATGAAGAAAATAATCTTTAACTTTGATTGATTTCTGAATATGTTTTCTAATAATCGAATTAACGTATAATGAACCAAATAAAATGGAATTTATGAAGCTTAAAATGGATTTTTTGACGTGAACGGGGCTTAAACCGCAGCTCACAAGCAAAGTGACAGCCTCGGTCCTTTCAAGTGACCCACATTTTAACAACACCAATCTATTGACAGTCGGCTTGCATAAGTCTTAATGGAAGCGGTGCAACATCTGGCAGACTATGTCACTCATTTTGCTATCAGATAAACCGAGTCCTTTTTTTTTACTTTTACAATGTCTCGTGAGCTTAGAAGTCATCCAAAGATCATATCTGAAAGAGACTAGAAGAACAACTTTTTGTTCGCCCACCTCCTTAAAATACTTGGTGTTTTATCAGATGTTGCATATCTTTGGGATCGTTGGATGGACTTGTAACTTCGTCCTGTGTTCGCTCAGGCATTAACAATTGATTCTTTTTACCAGCCGACTTTTGTGGATCTCCTGCATCTTATGCTTTTGAACGACATCAAAGATTAACGTTTCTTCACCGATGGAATCTTTTCTTTGTGACAAGTGTCGACGAATGTGCGGGACCGATAGGTAGGCTATAGGTATAGGCACAATTTTTTAGATACGATCGAAAGGCTGGCCATGAATGCTTTCTACAGCGAAAATAGTATAAATTCTGCCTTCGGTGCTCTCTTAAGAATAGTTTATAGGCTATATGATAAATCTTTATAAAATGGATGAAATAGAATATACTATATACAGTATATAGGCCTATATTTTCTTTGAAAAACTATGAATAAGCTTGTTAAAGAATAACTTAAAACAGTTTGAATGTTTCAGTGCAGAATTATCTCTCTGACTCATCCATAATCTTTTGCAAGTTTTAATCCATAAGTTTATTTTTGCTTCTCTATAATCTTGTATATTATAAGAAAATTTTAAGATCTTTCCTTTAATTAATAAAAATATCTGCTACATTAAATTTACACGATTCTTTTAAATAGAAACAAATTTATTCTTCTTCAGACAACCATTTTTTTTTTAATAATCCAATTGAAATTTTAAGATCTTTCCTTTAATTAATAAAAATATCTGCTACATTAAATTTACACGATTCGTTTAAATAGAAACAAATTTATTCTTCTTCAGACAACCATTTTTTTAATAATCCAATCAATGATCTCACGAAGAAAATTAAACTTTTCCTGATGACACGAAGACAATAAATATAAAATCTCATCATTTGTGTATTATTGCTATCAGTTGTGTCGTACTTCTTGTTTAGACAATATCATTCTATTGTGTAACAAGACCCCATAACCTCTGAACTGGACCTGCGCGTGCCTAGATGTCACCCTTGATATTTATCTGGGTCACGCCTCATTCAATGCAGGATATTTAAAAGTCAATACGATATGATAACACTATTAAGTCTCCTAAACATCCTGTTAGCATCGTAGAAACTCTTCGTGAAAATCCAATGATGTATTTTTAACTAGCCAAGACTTCTCTTATTAAAATTCTAATGTTAATAGTTAGTTTAATAATGAAGTTAATTATGTTTTAGACATCTTTGCTAATTCATTTTACACGAAAAATTTTTTTGGTCATTATAATATAGCTTAAGCTCTAAAAGTTTCCATAAATTCTTGCCTGAAAGTCGACCTTTAAAGATTAAGAACCTTGTATTTAAAATTGGTGAATGTATTAAAGATGTTCTGTAGACGACACGCATCTTAAAAGCTCTCAATATTTCACAGTAAGGTACACCTGGACTTGTCGGACATAGGAGGGCATCTCCACCCTTGGTGACGTAGCAAACACCCCTTGGCGGTGTGTAAATAAAGATTAATGAGCAGGAGTCTTCCGTCAGCCGGAGGGGTAGCCGAGTGGTTAGTTTTCGAGACAAACGTAAGATGTCTCTGATCTAGGCGGTCTCTTAATTAAAGACGAGCCAAAGAAAATTAATGAAGGTAAATTATAGGTTTCCTACCTAAAATTTTGCCACCTTTCAATACCCATCCGTGTTGGTCTTTTGTTATATGACTTTACTGCTTTGGAATCTTTATTCTCGCAGGGAGAATCTGAATTGATGCCTAACTCCGGTTTTGAAACAATTATGATTGCTATAGCAGTAAATTCTGATAGATGTGCATGATTTAATCACTTACTGAATACAATTACATTTATTGTGATACATGCACCAATAAGAGGATATGTCTTAATATCTTTGAAGAGAACCCATTTTTAATTAACACAATTTAAAGATACTTTTGCAGCAACGTTGTAACCAATATATTTTTAAGAATAATCTATTTAAAAATCTGACTAAACTTTTGACTATTATTTATTGTTTTTTGAGAATATCAGAGAGTTTTCCTGTCGAAATGTTGGAAATATAACGTATATAAGATTTATAATCGATAAAAATTCATTTACTTGATCAGATTTTAAAAGAAATTTCAAAAAATAACAGACGATTGCTATATCTTTCATCATTCTGTTTTGGAAATGTAAATAAAATTCTGTATTTATTTTATAAAATATAAACAGTTTTCTTTATTTTTTAACATTTTTGTCTGCATTAAAGCCATTGATATTTCGTATTTTTTCAGGTTTTAAAACTTCTCAAATGAATTTTTAGAAAAATTTCATGAGAATTATTCTGTTGGCTATTTTTCTATGTTAGAAATTGTATGGTACACGTCCCTGAGATTAATATGTTGAGTTCAACCTAAAGAGAATATTGCACTATTTTACTGGAGAATAATTAGACTAAACTAATGTCTGAGTCTATCCTATATTTAAGAAAGACATAAATATATTCTATATACTTAAAGCCGTCCATTTTGAATTTTATTGTCATTATAAGTGGATTTTTTTTTATTGGGAAAATTGAGTAGGATAATATTATAAAAAAAAACTTAAATAAAATAAAATTACGCAAATTCATCTTCGCCGAAGACCTATATTCTGTAGATCCAACCTCTTAAATATAAGTTTAAGTTGTGCTATATAATTGTGGTCCTTCTATGATATAAGAGTGCGCGATGTGGTCGTGTCTAAATTTATCTATAGTACCTAAAAGCGAGGACTAACTTATAATTATTGAAACGTAATCTTTTTAAAACTGTTTATAATCTCTAAGGAAAAAGCGTTTACGTAGCTGAGAGCAGTACAGCATGATTTATGACTTGTTTTGGAGCATTTAATTCAATTTACGGCACGTACATGATAGGCTATTATTCTAGTACACAGAGGCCACTAATGGCGGTGCTGGGAATTAAAGAGGGAGAGATTTGTAATGGAGAAGATCACTGGCTTTTAACCCTTCGGGGTTTGGTCTAGATGGTAATATATGGTTAATAATAAGTGGTATTTCTTCCTTTAGAAATTATAAATTTTGAGCTTTAATTATAACGCGTTACATTTAATTTTATAGATAATTTCAAACCGTAAACATATATCACATAGCCTACATAGTCTATCCAGACTTTGCATAGTTCTATAGATTTTACAGGTTCATAATATGCTAAAATGTTAAAGATTTCTGTATGAAATATCCAGAATTATTAACTTTTTAATCTAAGATTTTCATTGTTAATTCCTTGAAATCACAGATTAGTAAGTTTGTTGTTTTCACAAAGAAATGTTCCGATTCTGAGTCTTGAAACATTAAAAATCGAGTATGCGGTGATAATCTATATTTTAGCAGGCCTTGTACATTTGTACAAATAGATCCTACTTAGTTACTTGTTTTAAAGAGTTCAATCTTAGTTCCTAGCTGAAGGCAAGAAAGTAATAAAAGCAAGAAGCCAGTTTTCCTTCATCACATATTCAATAGCCGATCGGAATGCTCGTTCGTGATAAATCCGAATCTATAGGCATAAATTATAGAACTTTCGGAATTTCTATCACCAAATAGAACAAAGTAGCCTATATTTTGTTTAATCAAGTCTATAGGAAGGTAATGTAGCATCTGTATTTTCTCTTTTGAGGCTATTGTTTTCTTGGAGACTGAGCGGTGGAAATTGTCACGAGGATTCCTATTAACATGACCTAGGCCTCATATATCTTCATCGAGGTGTTAGTGCTGTCTTCAACCCTCTAATTTTGTCCTCTTTTTCCAACACGGGCCGCCGATATTTGGGCGTGGAAAATCTGCGGACCACCGGGTTGCTTCCTGCGGGAATATCGACAATTACCTCTCTACAGTTGTTCTCTGCCTGCCTAACAGGCTAATGCTTACCTAGGTAATTGGTTATTCGGTACCGTTCACCGATTTCAATGCAATTTCTCTTTGATAGAACCAAAAATATGGGAATTTTTCAATAGTAGGCAATGCTTACCTAGGTAATTGGTTATTCGGTACCGTTCACCGATTTCAATGCAATTTCTCTTCGATAGAACCAAAAATATGGGAATTTTTCAATAGTATATTAATCCACATTCAGCTTATACTAGTTCTAGAATCTAAATTTATAGAATGATTAGATTCTACATTTTATAAACATTTGTCTTCTACAGTAACTTATTTATCGTTAATAAATAGACTGGTTAAATTAAATTTATTTTAATGGTTTTTTTTAAATCAGACAGATCGATCTCATGATTTCTGTACAAAGCATATATAAGAGACTTGTACGATATAAAAGCATGTAAAATTTTAATGTTCAATTAAAATCTGTCCTAGTTCTAATATTTTAACGTGAATTTTCAGAAAAGTTAACAAGAGTTCTATTAGAGTTATCAATTCCCACGAATGTCATGTGGTAGTTAGCATTTTGGCACGTGGCCACCCACGTTAATTGAAGGTTTCCCTCTTTCACTATGACAATGGATTAATTGTCAGAACAATTTTATCTTCTATCACGAAATTTCTAAGTCATAACACATAAACTTCATCAAAATTAAAGTTAATAACGTTTATATCAGCCATATGATCTTATAGATAATATTTTTATTATTTCTTTGAATGTTATAAAAATAATTATTCGTATTCCTGTCATCTTAAATAATTTATTAACGTTACTTAACGACGATTTTTTATTATAATTTTTTAATAAAAATTTAAATTTTGCTAGGAATTATATTCTAAATTAAATTTTTATTAAAGGAAAAAAAAAATGCTATTATTAAAAATTTAGATAAATTATTATAATTTGACGAAACAATATTTAGAATAAATTGATATTTTCATTAAAAACAATCTTAATTACCTCTTCGAATCAAATCTGTCGAGATAATTATCTAAACTTCAGCAAGCCGTTTTGAAAAAGCTTCTACCAAAATTTATTTATCCAATTAATCGAGTGGGAAAATTTGTAGAGATCAGAACGTTAACAAATGGCGATGGTACACGAGAAGGGAACGTATGTTAGAAAAGTAGACATTTGAGTGATTTAAAGACCTTTAAAAATCTTCTCAATTTTACACCTGCAAAACGAACACAAAGATTCATCTACTATATAATTGTTGAACGGGAAACGAATTTACGGCCCTTCACGCCCTCGGGGATTTTGTAGACGGTAGCCCTCTCGACGAAAGGCCCTTCCTGGGAACCCCGTCGAGAGCCCTCCAGGATATTGTTGCTGGTCTGCTATTCTTAATATTCCCCCTCACGAGCCAGTTATGGGGTCGACTATAAGTTATGTGCTGATACCAGGTTTCACAGTATACCGAAGGATAGATACATTGTTTAAATACCTATTCTTCTTTAATAAAACAGTTCTTAAAAGCAGAGAAGCTATAAAGAAGTGCTTTTTTTCCCTTCTCAATAAATTTAAGTATGAAGAGGTATTTTTAAATAAAATTATAGAAAAAAAATCATCCATCATTTGTCTAGCAAACTTAACAGAATCGCCAAAATTAATGCTATCTTAGCCAAAAAAAAATTAGTCTAAACATTGGCAGAATAAAATTTATATAAAATATTGTAGCGTAGAATGCCTACATAAATAATAATTAATAAGAGGCCTTATGTCGAATCGTGATCCACCTCTTCCAATCAATATTTAAAAGGATTATTAAGAAAATATACGTGCCTAGTCTATAATCCTGGCCGATTTTTTCCGAAAATAGATGCAGAGAGACAGGATTATGTATAAATCCGGATCCATGTCATGCAAAGGGTCAGTTAATAGAGGTCCTCTGAGTGATTTGCATGACACCTGCTTGCATACCATCACCACCCACCTGTTTAGAAAGCAGGAAAAATGGCAAGGTCAAGAGGAATGGGATAGTTTTAAAGAATATAATACTTATATTCATAGAAAGTAAGAAGATATCGCATCGATACTTGTTTACATTGTTTTAAAAATTCTATTTCTATCATAATAATGTTTATAATGATGCATGAAAGAAATACTGTAATATATCAATATGGAAACATTTAATAATAATTAAACTATAAAGTTAATGCTTTTATAAGAGAGTAGAGTACGTTCATCAAAATATATTTTACCTTTCGAAGGGCGTGTAGATTGGGATTTGACCAATCCAATTCGATTTCACACATTTTAAAAGAACAATTAAACTACAGAACGGTATAGAATACAACAATGGAAGTCAGGAGACTACAAGTTTCTGTTTGACAGCATTTACAGGCATTCATTGTCCGTGACCCCAAAGTCGGACACGGTCCACAAATTCGTGGTCTGTGACAAGTACACAATACCAGAACCGACATCAAAACTACTGACTCCAACTCAAAACACAGCAGTGGGCACATTGTTGGACCAACAGCCAACAGGCTTGTCTTCTTTTCAGTCCCTACTGACCAAAATAAATACTTGCACTCTACAAGGAATATTTGGAAATATTCTTTTACTTCAACATATGTAAGTCATTATAAATTTGATAAAAGATAATTAATGAAACGTTATAAATCTCTAAATATGTTTAAACTGTATTGAAAGTTTGATCCAAAAATTTTATTATCGTTTACAACGATCTAGACACGAAGAGTTGTTTAATAACAGCAATCATTATGTAAAAATATACCACGCAGAACAGTACAGATATAGACAGAATCATAAAAGTAAACTATTAATGTTTAAAACACACCTTTCAAACAAGAGTGATTAATACAGTAGGATATTATATTCAGAAAGGGAACTCGATTAAGTCGGCAATGCAGTATGGAGTAGGCTTTAAACATTAGATTACAACACAATCATACATATAAAGCATTAATGCAATATTTCAATTAGGTTAAGTGTCGAAATGGTATAGTAGGCTGGATCCATCCAGTCAACGCTCCCGGATGTCCACTCCCACAGATAAGAGCTACAGGGGTGGTCGACTTAATTGTTGACCTTTCAACTCAGCGGACAACTAATTATCGGCAGAGCCGAAACCACGAAGAGAGAACGCGGCTTTAATTAATCGCATCACGTTCCTTCGGCACGACCCGCGAGACCTCAGAACGTGACGCGTGACGTCACGACGTCACGTGATAGCTGAATCAGCGCCTCCCCTTCAGTCGGTGAACGAACTATTTGTCGGGCGGTAAGACAAAAGGGAACGGGATCAACGGCTGCTTCAAAGCAGTTTTTCTTTCTCTGCTTCGTTATCTGCTTCCCTGTTGACGCAAGGGCAACTGACGGATAGTTTAGACTCAGCACTATTGCACCACCACTACTACTCAGCATTCGGTGTTGTCCACATAACCATGAAGTTCTCGTCCTATGAAAGAACTGATTATCTTCAGAAAACAACTCTAAATGTTTTCAATTAAAACAAAATTACAATTAACTCGTAAATGATAAGAAATGTGCACTCAAGTTAAATCTTGGAGAGTTTAATTTTTAATTATCAAAAATATGATTAAAATATTAAAAATAAAAATTAAGGAGGACAATATTATAAATGTAATTTTGTTTTCACACACAAAAATGAAATTTTTAAGCGCAAAAATTTGCATTAAATTTAATTTGCATTTTATATTCTTTACTATCAGTCAGTTTATTGATCATTCATTCATTATTAATGGACAGAAACGTAATATTTAAAGGGATCAAATCAATTTATTTATAAAAAAATTAATGAAAATTTTGCTTTCTAACTTTTTAGAAAGAACTATAAAGAATTTTCTGAATCATACATTCACTTTTTAAAAATTTATATTCCTTTATCTCTATAGATATTTATTTATCATTCAAAATTAAATTAATTTTCTTAATGCAAATAATAATGTAAATAAATTCTCATTAAATTACACTGCATTATTTATATTGGTGATAACTAGTATAATTAATAATTAAATTAAACGCATTATAGGAGGGAGACACATAAATTTTGTCTCAAATAAAGATCAAGCAGGAGATTTTTTCACATCTTTAAATTTTAATAAATTTAAAAATATCGTAAATAGTTCAAAGTGTATCATATGGGTACGTACAATACCATTATTATGCAAACTTTGTTTTTACTCTTTCTTTTATATAATATTATAAACTCATGGTTATGTGGACAACACCGAATACTGAATAGTAGTGGTGTGCAATAGTGTTGAGTCTAAACTATTCGTCAGTTGCCCCTTGGCAGATAACGAAGTAGATAAAATTAAAGAATAATAATTGAAATATTTATTTGTGGAAACTAGATAATAAAGAAAAAATGTTCAAACTCAAAAAGGTAGAATGATAAATAAATATCTATAGAGATAAAGGAATATAAATTTTTAATTGAAATATTTATTTGTGGAAACTAGATAATAAAGAAAAAATGTTCAAACTCAAAAAAATAGAATGATAAATAAATATCTATAAGATAAAGGAATATAAATTTGTAATAAGTGAATGTATGATTCAGAAAATTCTTTATAGTTCTTTTTAAAAATTTAGAAAGCAAAATTTTCATTAATTTTTTTTAATAAATAAATTGATTTGATTCCTTTAAAATATTACATTTCTATCCATTAATAATGAATGAAGGATCAATAAACTGACTGATAGTAAAGAATATAAAGTTCAACTACTCGTATATTTGTCGAATTTGGTATATATTAATTCAATTCTCCAAATTGAGTAGTAGAAGTATCCAAAATAACATTTTGATTTAAATTAGAAATGCTCGAACGGAATGGCACAAAAACAAATTTAAAGACATACCTAAAGTAAGTCCGCAATAAAGCCAGTCATAAAGATTTCCATCTTGGGATTCAGTGTGTTTTGCAGAAGGGCAACAAAAACCAGACAAGGAAATTATCTTATCTTCTGCGTTACTAGACAGGGACAACTGCGCTCTGTCACTTTCTCTGCTCAGAGATATTCTCTGCCCTCTTAAATATACTCTTAACTACTAGGTGAGAGTAGTCCTATTTTATGTTGTCTCTCCCACTTATAAAATTTCAGACAAAACAAAATAACTTTTATTGCTAAGGACGTAATTACTATAATAATGACTATAGTTTGACTATAATAGTAAATTTCGAGTTTTCTTCGATTAATTTGTTCATTTTTATAAATCCAAATACAAGATTTTAAATATTTATTATTGTTTTTTAGATGAATTTTCATTGATATATTTTTCTCATCAAATCATTTCTTTGTATTATATATCTTAGGATATTTCACATTATTCAGATTGTTAATCTGCTGCTCGAATTTATTTTTGTTATGCACATATTAGTATTTAAAAGCATCTTTATAATTATGAAAATTAGGCAACATATTGTGAGGTAAACTATTTGAGATATTCAAGTTTGAGCTATGTAAATACGATTTATCTAAGGATGCTATTGAGCCTCTGAGAGTATCGTTCGCTTAAACAGATTCTAGTGAACTATCTTTCGAATGCGATGCTCGTTTCTAGTTTTCGGATGACGTCAGATTCGCTAATGGATGATAAAGTGTGGAGACAGAAGGTCCCAGGACCACCTCTAAACTGTCAACAACCTTTCAGCATATCTTCAACTTAACTCTAGTACCTTGGCTACTATATAAGTAGGTATATCCAAGTTGACTGAGATGTACCATACTGCCCCAGGGTTGTAAAGCAGGCGTCGAAACCATTGATAGTGAAAGTTGCCATGAGAACGTAGGAAGCACGCGCCCCACCCTCATACGTGAAAGACTAAGGTAGCTGACCCTGTTGCGTGATAATTCGAAAGAAATCTAACGTACAGATAATAACGCTATGCAAATGAATCCCCCTTTAGCATGACAAAGGCCCGTGGGCATAATCTGTCATCGGGCTTAACAGGAAGAATATAAAGCACATATCCCACATACCAAAAAGCTGGAGGTTGTGAAGCATTGCTGTGACCCCTGTCAACAGGAGGACTTGACCTAAGTGACTATCTTCAGTGAAATATGTCTCTGTGGTAGTGGAGTAAATAAATAACCAAGAACCGGGTGCCCCCCACAGATATTATCCTACCTGACCAACAATCCTCCCCACAACGAAACTGTTGTTTACCTGAACAGGTTTACTGTTTGGAGAATAGGGATTCAGATGGATTATTGGAAGGTGGATTTACTGGATTCTTTAGTTTGTTAATAGACTCCGGCAACAGTGGTCTAGCTTTATAATCTCTACTAGGCAGTTAATTTGATGGACATATAAGGTAAGTCGAAAGAAGATACCACCCGTAGCGAAAAACCATTTCCAATATCTTCATAGTTAGAAAATATTGTGTAACAATTATCTATTATAAGAGAAAGGCAATAAAATATATATAGTGAAGGTCTTTAAATGAGTTTTAAAAACAAAAAAAATAGTAATAATAAAGTTATTGTTATTATCTTAACAAGTTGCTATACAATTTCGGATGTGGTTAGCATCTCTTGCTTCAAGCGATGCTAACCACATCCGAAATTCTAATCCAAACTAAGTTGTCAAAACAAAAATAATGAAACACATGCCTTAGTCATAAGCAAAATATTAACTTAAATAAATATTTTGAACTAATTTATTCACATATAGGCTATATAAGAATCGCTTTGCAAAATCTGTCACATTTGTTATCTTCAGTATGTTTATGATAAACGTTTATTTCTTTGGCTTTAATGAAAAAAAATCTCAATTTTACGATAATCAGGAGAGATTATCAGTTTAATCTATAGACATAGTTCTATAGATTAAGGTAAATTTACCACTATGTTAATATCTCTCTTATAAAAACATTATAATGTTTCCGTAAAAGACATAACATAGACATAATTTTAGTTCTAAAAATGAAATACTTTTAGTACTAAAGTTTCTAAAAATGAATTATTCTCAAAGTTAACAAGTTTCAAGTTTTATAAATTAATCTCATCCATGTATTTAATTAATAACTGAATTATTAAAATTATATATTATGTAAATGAATTGTAAAAAATTTATAACTAATTTTCAAATTATAGCTAAGTCTAGATTATATTAATATAAGTTTATTGATTGAGGAAGTCAGTGTTACCAAATTCATTAATTGGACTACTAGGCCTAAATTTATGAACCAAGTATCAGCAATTTTGCTCTATAAGAACTTATATAAAAACACCAGAATAACATTATTGTTTCCAGATAAATTGTTTAAATTGTCAAAGAAATGTTTCAACATGAGCATCGTAAAGGATTTCAGAATTAACAGACAGACGTAATCAATCCATCTTTGTATTCTTTACTTCCTTCAACTAATAAATTATCGAACTTCACCTCCTGTGGCATCTTCGTCACTCTGGCATCTTACCTCGACTTACCTTATCGTGTTTTGTAATAAAAGACGTATTTTATAAGAACATCTTCAGTTAACTATAGACTTTCAACTTATCTATCACACACGGTTAATTTTTTTTTTACAAAAAAATTAAATCTTACTTATCGTAATTATTGGTTAAAGGCGTATTAACCGATTAAATAAATTACAAAGCTAAATAAATAAACATAAAATTTGATAGTCGCTAACTTTAGATCCATCAAAAGATAATGCTAATTTTCTAGTTATAATACTATACAACTGATTAAAAAGCCATAAAGTCAAGATCATTATCAGTTTCAACAAGATCGCTATGGTCACCTGCAATTTTTATAATTGTCATAATTTGCATTCGTATAGTGTTGATGCAATGTTTATGTCTGGCATTGTTAAGTATAAAATCCTGAATAATTTCTATTAAAAATGATGAACGGATCTAGGCATACTGCCAACCTTATTCTATGTGTACATATAAATATATAAATCTTATATTTATATAGTGAAGGTTGTGCCTAGAAGCAGCATGTTTCGAAAGCATTTCCTTCACGGAAATTCAATTTTCTAATTTATTCTGTAATCTATCTAGAAAGTTATTTAAGATTAGCACATCTAGAGATAAAAAAAAGGTAAGTAGAGTGGTTATTAATCGTTTAAATTCACGAATACTTTTCTTTTTCAAAAAATTGCATTTTTAAACTATGTAAAAATTCCTCGCTATAATTCAAGCCATAAATAAAAGTTCCGTTTCTTTTTTTTTTAAGCATTTAAATTCGCTATAATAAAATTTCACTAAGTGGTTGATGCTCTCATTAAATTTTATTAACGAGATAAATATCGCGCATTAATTTATCGGAGGTAAAATTTTAGGTGGTTTACCTATCAACTGTCACAGAAGAAAATATTTGAGAGAAAAATTGGCTACGTGTAAAAAGCTAAATTTAAAGGTGTGGGAGGGAAAGTGTCCCAAAATAGATGAATTATTGTAAACGATGCCAAATACCCCATGGCGGCTAGTTCGTCAGTTTTCCCGCTAGGTGGCCCGGTACCTGCTTGATGAAGTGAGTGGCGCGCGTTACAAGACAAACAAACGCAACTGCGCATGCCCAACCCATCACCGGTAACAATGGCAGCAATTAAGGTGCACCGCTTAATCCGTCATGGTGTGGATGGCGTTACTGGATGTCGCCACTCCTCCACGCCCACCTACCTAGCACGTCCAAGTTAACTAATGTCCCTTGTTGTCCCTTCCATCTCCACCCTGCTCTATCGTCTTGTACATCAGTTCGGTTGCTGTCCGATAGGGGGCCCAACTTGTCAACGTCTAGCTGCAGATGTCAGACCAAACGCAACTCGGGGTGAGAGTGGGTAGCATAACTTTCCTTACTCCTTATATTCTTCTCTAATAGCACAGAAACCATCTAGTAAACAGCTAATATATTAATTAAAAAACAACACTGATTAAATGCAGAAATCCTCAAATATAAATAATTCCATTTAAACGAATAATTCGCTGTTAACTGCAAGCAATTCTTATTTTTATAATTGAATTTAGTGCTATAGTCCTCATATTTTCCTCCCTTTTTTTTTGCGAATAATATTCTTATCGTTTTAAAAACCACAATTTTCAGTTGTTTACAGCTTATTTACAGTTTTTTTAATAACGTTATAGCCTAAAGAGCGAAATGGCTTTTTCAAATAAAAAATTGAAGCAGTAGAATGACCATTACAGCCTATGGTAGGAGACTTTAAATCAAAGATCCATCTTGGTTATTGAAAAGACATTCAAATCTCTTCTAAACAGAGATATTTTTCCCCATTACCACTGTATACATTTAACTGATTAAATCTCCGAGAATATGTTTTTAAAGTTGTCAAAAATTTTAAATTCTTCTTTCTCTTTTTTCCCTCCTCTCTCTCTCTCTCTCTCTCTCTCTCTCTCTCTATTTTTATTTTTTACAGGACGAATCTGTAATTTTGAAAATTGAAAACGTTTAAAAAAAAAGGTTATAAAAATTGTGAATTTCCATTTTTTGAGAAATATAAACGCATTTAAGTGCATTTCACGTAAAAATTATGAAAAAATTTGCTTTTTTGGGCAGTCCAGGTTACGACAGGTTTACCGAAGTTTTTTTAAGCTTTTAGAAAACGTATAACAAAACAATCTTAACTTTCGTCGATCGTAGAATCATAACCGTGCACGTAGAGTTCACGCGAAACGCTTGAAATGCGTATCACAGCAAGATAGCGTGCAGCAGTGTTGCCAAACGATAAAAAATCAAGAACCGCATAACTCCGAATTCGCGTAAGTCGGAATATTACTGTACTTGATTAAATTAGCAAGTGATTCATCTTTTATATCTTTTTAAAATTTAATTCTAAAAACGACATTATTTTTGGTATAGCCTTTCTTTCCCTCTGTATCTACTGTATGTCCCCCAAAAAAATCTTAAGAATAAAACACCATAGAATATTCAAATTTTAAAGGTCATTTCTTTGAAACAAATTAATCTATTTAATTATAAAAATTAATTGGAATTATTATAAATAATTTCGGTAATTTTGAAATTGTTTTATGGTTTTTATTACATGGCGACTGTTCAAAATTTGAAAATTTCGACATATCTGAAACTATTTAAGGCTGATGAATAAAGATTATGTTAATTTGAAAGATCTTTAATGGAAAAAAATGATCATATTGTTATTTCATTACCAGTAAAAAAATTTATTTATATCTTTTAAACTTTCGATCTACAGTCGAAACTTTGAATTATTAATACAATATATAATTAATAAATTAAATTATTAAATATATATAAAATATATAGTCAATAAGTCAAACGATTTTTATAAAGATTTTCTATTGATGAAGGGTGTTGATAACATTCACAGCGGGCGTGGACTGGCAAATATCAATACAGTACTATCACTCCAGGAAATGGCTACTAAATGGGTCACGCAATATCACGAGCAGTCTATATATATAGACTGCAGTCACGATTTAAAATAGTCAAATAAATTATTATATTTTCAAGTAATACTGAATCATAAGAATCAGATATTTTTAAGGCCATATTAACGAAATTTAAAGAATATTTATTAATCATGAATCTACAAAAAAATTATTATAATGCTCATTATTCCTTCTAGTAGTAATATTTGTGAATTTTTCTGGTTATTAGAATGTTGAAATTTGCTGTAACCAAGGTCTTTCAGAGAAAATGAGAGGCCCAGGAAAGTAATATTTTTGAGGCCCTTCAAAATGGCAAAATTGACAAATATACAGTGGTATGTGTACTGTCAGAGAAAACATTGATAGAGAACTTCATATTTCGACAAACATTGAAGCTCGAACAATATAAAAATATACAAATATATTTTTTCTAACATATTGAGTTATAAATTGAGGTCCTTAAAATCGTGAGGCCCGGGGCAGCCGCTTCTCTTGCCCCCTCCTCTGATAACTCTCTCCTGGATATAGCAATGAATATTTTTAAACTTTCCTGAAACATTTTTATTAAATCTTTCGCGCTGTTAACTAGAATTCAATCATATTTTATTTTTTCGTGATTTTCAAAGTTAGTCTGTATGTCGCATAATTTTTTTTTTTTTTTTTTTTAAATTTCAAATATTTAGTAAATGGAAGCACGGGTATCACAAAGTTTCTAAAATTCAGAACATGGCATTGAAACGATTGGAGATGTGAGGACACTGATGAGTACAAATTGAGAACTTAATACAGTATGAGTGCAACATGAGAAGTTCGTGAGATTCGTGAATCGAATATTTTATATACAAATAAGGTCGTGGCATTCTCGGTTTAAGTGGCTGTAATATGTGTTTTTGAATGTACAATATTATTGAAAATTATTCAACAGATTTAACACCTATTCAAGAGGTAATAATACTGTAAGCTAAATAGCATGACGTTAAGGCGTAGTTCTGCTTTACACAAAAGAGGTAACACTTCGTTTGAGATAAAAGCCACTGACCTAACCTGCTATGTATCAGTTCTCAGTATTATACTTGAATATTTTAGGAACTATGCTTCAAGACGAGATAAACTACTTTACAATGTAGATGCTCTAATCTTCCTTATAAATTTCCGATTTTATTAAAAAGAAATTCTTAAATTTTTCTAAAAATTAAAATAATATAAATCTAAGAAGTTAAAAAATTCTTTCTATTTTTTATTTTAAAGTTATTCGTAGTTAATAATGATTGTTTATCTTAGGATAATAAAATTCAATATAATGAATAAACAGCAATGATTATATTTAAAATATCTAAATTATACGTTTTTGATTTTTTTAAACTAAAAAAAAAAAATTTTAAAACATTCAGATTCACTACCGGCAATTTTGAAGGTTATTTTCGATAAATCATAGCATTTCAAATGAAAATAATCATGGATTATCCGTCTAGCCTCTTGAACTTATTTATTATTTTATATTTTTGTCGTCTCCAATTTTAAGTAATACCGGTCTCTTCTGAAATGGTATTTTTTTTAATCTAATTTCCGAAAGTGCAGCTTTTAAGAATAGCGTGTCTCTCTGTCTGTATGTCTCCTACAAATCAGTAGAATTTTATGAAATTTTGGTAGTGATGTTTAGTTATTAAGGCCGTGACACACTGAACGCGACGCGAAGCGAAGCAACCTTCGCTTCGCGTTGCACTGCGCCGCAGCCTGCCTACATTGCAGTTATCTCCCTTATTTAATGGATTTGCCGATAGAGATCATTTGCGGAGTGTAGTATGATTTGTTATTAGAAAGAAGTGATCGTATATTTTCGGTATTCTTTTAATCTCATGTGATATAGATATTGTCTTTTTTGTACTTCTAAAACAAATTCTATATCTGAATCCCAACCACACGGTTGAAATTTCGCCATTTTCCAAGTACATAAAACATTCGTTTCTATTGGTTGATTGCTTCCTTCGCGTCTTGCCGCACCGTATTGTTTGCGCGTGCTGATTGGTCAAAGTTCAACTTTTTCATCTCCTTTCGCGCGTTAACTCGAGCAGCTGCACGGGTAAAGCTAGTCCAAGATACACTGTACGCGCGTAACCGCGCGAAGTTGCTTTCTTATGCTTCGCTTCGCGTCGCGTTCAGTGTGTCACGGCCTTTAAAGTTAATCTCGACGCCGCATTATTTAGCAGTTTAAAAATGCAGCTGGTTCAAATTTTTGAAATACTCTCTTAATATAGCCTAAGCTATTCGTTCGATTTTTATGAAATTTAGCAAAATGATCATGTCAAATTTCGTTAAAATCGATAATACATCAATTAACCCTTTATCTGTATTTATTTAAAAATGGCGGACGTTCAGACATCGAATGAACACTTCCTTAACAACTTTTGAACTACAGTTAAACTCCCGATTATTCAGAGGTGGATTATCTGGATTAACCGGGGTTAATTAGCAATCCGGAAGTGATGTTTAATCTTAGATGTTTTTTCTTTTTTGCTACAAATTTTTTAATAAAGAATAGAACATATCAAATACATGTATTTAAACAATATTATTTTTTAAATATTAAATGCATACTGTTCATAACTCCGATTTTTATTTTTTATTTTTATTATTTTACGGATTATGAGGATAATTAGCTAATAAACAATATTATTTTTTAAATATTAAATGCATACTGTTCATAACTCCGATTTTTATTTATTTTTTATTATTTTACGGATTATGAGGATAATTAGCAAGCTTGTAAAATTAATTTCTCGACTATTCCGGCTAATCGGAAATTGATTGTCTTTTATAAAATTTAATAGAGTAGTTCACGCATTAAAGTCGAAATTTAAGCAACATTAATTAATTCTGCAGATTAATACACTTAAAAATGGCAGATGTTCAATCTTCTGAGGACTCTATAGTAAAGATGTGAGCGATGAGAATTGAAGTTACCCGGTAGATTTATTAAAATTTTTGTTTTATATCATTGACACGAGATGGCGCTAAGCATCAAAGCAGGATTAACATATTGTTTGATTTTGTTGATTCAAATCGGTCTTATTTTTGATCGCTGATTTTTTGAAAGTATTTCTTTGTATGCAACCAAGCATGCTATAAGACAGTAAAATATGTTTTTTACTAATAATGACTATGAAAGGGTCATCAAGATAAATTAGGATCAGAAAGGGGCATTAGCAAGAAAAAAAAAATGATTGAAAACTACTGTTTTAAAAGGTAATATAGTTAATTCATTATTTATATAAATTAATTGCATTTAAATATTATCTAATAAACATTGGATATACCAGTTAATATAGTATTAATGATAAGATCACGGTACTATTTAATAGATTTTTATGATATTCAGTATAATATGACATTGAGGATGATTTTGATGACATATTTTTTAATCCCTTAAACTTTAATCATTCTAAAATAAAGAACACGTTCGTAAAGTAAGCGTTTAGTTCTTTCCAAACTATTTATTACACCATAAAACAATCATCATTCATCATATAGCAGTGTTTTTCAGCCTTTTTCATTGAGTGGCACCCCTGATTGAAAAATAAAAAATCGTGGCACCCATGACCAGCGGTGGATCTATAATCTGAATGAATAAGGGTGGCTAATGGGCCATTGAAAAATAAAAAATCGTGGCACCCTTGACCAGCGGTGGATCTATAATCTGAATGAATCAAGGGGGGCTAATGGGCCAGATGAATATTTTGCGAAAACAAATATTACGTGTAACGCTGGGGAGGGGATTTCCTCCCCGGGGAAGAAAAATTTTAAAAATTGACAGTTTGAAGTAGCATTTTTAATGCAAAACAAGCGTTTTTACGTGTTCAAAATCAAAATTTAAGTCCATTGAATTTTGTCGAAATACCTACATGTAAAATAATAGTCTCGCTATTGTTTTTTAAATCTAGTTTTATTATCAAATATATAAATTTCCAAGAAAATGCCTAAACTTTGCGACACCCCAATCGTGGCGCCATGGCATCCTAAGGTGCCGCGGCACCCCGGTTGAAAAACACTGTCATATAGTTATGTGTGCATATGTCCGTATTGTGATCGAACTACTGAATAGATCTCTAAAATTGAGACATAATTAGCCTTCCTACCCAAATTATGTGTGCATATGTCCGTATTGTGATCGAACTACTGAATAGATCTCTAAAATTGAGACATCATTAGCCTTCTTACCCAAATTACTCCAAAAACTTTTGTAACAAATATTAATAGTAATGATAACTAAATTGATGAAAATACAAATTAAACTGAAGTTCTTCCAAAAGCTAAATTCAAAGATGTAATGAAACCACTAGTCGCGAACATAGGGCTCCAATTTTCAAGTTCCCCAAAAATATAGAATTTTTAATAATATTAAAATTAGATATGTAGGGCCTAATTCAATTTTGTACTGTTTTATTTTTAATTTTACCTAAAAAATATCGAATGTGTGGTAATTTTGGAGTAACAATGGAGTTCGAGTTCGAATTTTCATCTATCACCTTTCAATAGTATGGATTTGTAAATTTTTTTTTATATTTCTGTTATAAATAACATAAATATAATCATAAATCATAATTTATGTTACAATTTGGTCCCGGAATTTTAACCAAATTATTAAAATATTATTTCTACGATTGAATCAGTTGTTCTTAATCTTTTTTTGGTCCAGGTATTATTTTAATACATTGTTTATCTCTCGGAATTAGCTTTATATATCATATAAATAACATTTTTCAATGATAATATTTTTTTATAACCAAAGGAAATTCAGGTGAGCAGCTCAAAAAAAAAGTATTTAGGTCTTTTTATATAATCTTTTAGTATTGTTTATTATTTTAAATTTTTGAAAAAAATTATACTTGAATCTCAACCATACGCTGACGGAGTTTCACAAATCATTTGGGGGACTATGTACCTTTGGATAAGAAGTGTTGATCTAAATTAGACCTGTACTGATTGTAAAAATCATAAGTTTCAGAGGTGTACAAACCAAGAGCAGGATTCTATGTGAAATATTGAAATAAATTCTACAGTTCGCAAAAATTTGAGAATTAAAAATAGTCCTGAAGAACATAAAATATTTTAAAAATTCATATAAAAAGTATTTATCATCCAGAAACAGTACGTAGAGCTCTTAATAACTAAATAAAAATCGGTTCCAAATTGGATAGTATTAATCCTCGGGTATTTTTATTTTCGGAACATTATATATTCGAAAAACAGTAAACAACAACAAAATTAGTGCTTTTATGGTTGCTGCTGAACCTTCTCAAAACATTTATAACTGCAGATAGTTAGGTACTGTCCAGAAGCAAATTAACTTGACCGCCATGATAATTGATAATTGCTGTCGGAGGATGAGAATTAAGGAGAATAACCTGGATCCTTGTCCTTAGATTCACTGGCTCGCATGAAAATAAGGAATAGGAAGCAAATTCTTTCCTACGCACTGATGGAAAGAGGGGTCGCGGTCAAAAAAGTTCGCACACCTCTGCTCTGATTCGATATCAGGCAGACATTCATAATGATAGCTGCTTAAAAATGAGAGCCTTGACACAACTGTTTCTGTTCATTGAGCGAAATAATCTAGTTAATAAATAAATTTAAACTATTTCCATTTAAAATAAGTTTGAGAATCAATGAATTAAAAAAACATCAAATCCTCCAAAAGAAAAAAAAATCTCTATTCATCAATAATTAAAGCATTAAACAAGCTTCTAATTGATCCATTTATTTGGTTCCGGGCCACACGACTGCACGGGTGACCACGCATTTACGTGGCCATCCATCATGGCATCTTTGAATTTTAGACGTGACGAAAAGAATCAGAACTTAATTCAGTCTGCTGATTTTGACACTGTATCAAAGAACAATCTTTAACAGAGTTCTCTGATAGTATTGTACCGTACAATATTTTATTTTCCTTATTCTTGTTACGATGAGAAACTATTTATAATTTAACTCATAAAAAAGTCAAAATATACCTTTCCACGGACTGTTGCACTCAATTTGACAAACTTTAACCCTCCAACGTCTCGGTCCTACTCCATTCGTCACCGCGTTTAAGTTGATCAAGGTGTTGGAGTCATCGACATCGATGTACACTAATACAAAAAAAAAAATCAGACGATGGTATTAGAAGAGATAGTAAACATTAATCTTATGTATAAAGCGATTTCTTACTGTGTTGACCAGAATTTGAACCGCAGAAAGTAGGCATGACATTGTTGATGTTCTGACCGGTGACAGTGAATGCATCGTCCATACACACGCCATTTGTAGGATTCAGTAATTTAAAATCGTCGAAATCCAATCGAAGTTGACAAATTCTGGGAGATTGGGTGCGACGAACGGCCACGGTGCAACTTTGATTACCATCGTAGGTACCAGGATAACCAGGATTAGTGAAGTAGGTACAGTTTTGCGTTATGATGCCACCACACGTTCTCTGAACTGAAAGTCACCAGGTTGATAATCATATTAACGCGATAAACACAATAACGAAATATTTACGATATTACTTACATATGCAACACACTCCGTAACCCCTGGCGCAGGTACCCTGCGGAAGACCCGAAAGACGTCTACATTCTCCGATGTTATAACATGTCCCAACTTGTCCATCGGGCAATAAACAAGGAGAATTAGCGAAACGGACGATGGTGAAGAGGGACAATCCTGAAATTTCCATTGGGAAAGTAAGATAAAAAGTGAAAGTATGGTTTTAAACCTGGAAAGAACCAACCTTTCGCTTGTCGAGAAATTGGACCGCCGTTACTGGCGGAATGAAAGAGTGTCCAAACGGTGACTTGTATCAATACGAAGAATAGTAACATGTCTGGGAATAAAAAAGCACACGTCAGACTCCAACGGGATTTCGGGTCCGTTCAACTCGCTTTCAATAAAAGTTCGGTATCTTGCCAAACGAATGGAAAAACACGGATGTCGTTACGGTCTCGATTCGAAACACAAAAATACCAATTTGGAAATTATAAAATTTCGATCACGCTATCCGATTTCTGATTCATTATTAGAAGAACAGTGCATCGAAGTGAGGTAACAGTCTCCATTTTGCTCTTTACTGTTTTCAACTTCTATTAAATTTATATTTCTTACTATTACCGAAGAACAGGAGAAACTTGTGTATATTAGGAAAATTTATACGACTTTGTTTACTGTATTGCAGTTATTTAGTGCGGAATCTTATCAAGAAAATACATTACGAATATGATGGATATTGAATAAACTTCCAACTTTTTCATTAAAAACTGGGTTAATAGTGTTTGATCATCTGTCAATCGATACATTATTTTCAAGGTTACAAGTGTTTAATATGACAAAAAATTAGATTTTCAATATTTCGTCTCTTCTGTTCTATTAATCGATATTCCACGAATAATAAGCGATATGATACATAATTTATTCACTTACTGTTAGTCGTATTCCATAATTTTTACATTCAAAAGACGATTGCAAATTAAACTTTTAACGAATTCTCGTTCTTATAAAACCTTCTTAGTAATTATTTTCGAATTTCAGTAAAGTATTCTCATGAATTTTAAGTCTTTTTATCGAATTTCTTAGAAAATAATCGGTTAAATATTGAGATAATTCGGAGTGCTTTTATCTTAAATCCGATTTTATACGTTTTTGATACTTTATGCCATTTTTTGCACGAACTTTCTAGATTAAACGTTCTCTGCCATTCTGATCGACTATTTAAAAATACGATACTTACCTGGACCGATATGACGATTTATGTCGCAACCTAACTGAAAATCACCTACGAACTAACTCCTTCGTCACAAAAAAGCGATACGTGTGGTCTACCAAGGACGAAAAGGAATGTGCGGTTGGTCATGAGTATCTTCCTAAAGTGCAATTATATAAGCTGATGAGTAAATATGGACGTTTTCCCCTGACGTCCATTTCTACTCATCAAAACTTTTCATGGTTAAAAGATATATTCTTCAATAGAATTTTAGCCATGAATGTTTATAATTATAATGCTATCAAGCGGCAGTTCAGCTTGATTTGATCAATAATCCATTTGTTCTGCCTTTAAACCTTGATTATGGTATCAGTAATATTCTTTCCCAATACCAAATTTCGAATGAATTAATTAATTTTTTATCAGTCTTAAATAGTGTCCAGCTTTTGCGATTAGATACAAACTACCAACTCAGTAATATTCTTTCCCAATACCAAATTTCGAATGAATTAATTAATTTTTTATCAGTCTTAGTGTCCAGCTTTTGCGATTAGATACAAACTACCAGTCTTGGTATCCAGAAACATTGGATTTTCTCTAACTTCTCCATAATTATTATTATTTTTAAGATATCCTGGTTGTAGTCTTCATTTTCGTTGTAATCAAGAAACAAAAAAAAAAATGTTTCTATTTTCTCACTACATACAAAAAAATCGAAATTATGTAATATTTTATTAATCAATACTTTGAATTTTTAACGTTCAGCTGAAGAACTGACTTGGTAGTTTCTATTATAAAAGGAGATTAGCATAAATACAGAATTTTCAATTTTTAAACTACGAATACTTCTTCAATGGCATATCCACGTTTGCCCAATTTTCCATTGCTCGAATCCCATTTGCCCAAACTGAATTTTGCCCGAATTTCTCTTTCTCGATCCCAATTGCCGAATGTCATTTGCACGAATGCAAATTCTGGGATCGAAATATGACCATAGAAATTACTAAGGAAGATCCCTTACTGTATTTTCGTGTCTTTTTTCTTCATGAACTTCATATATTGAAGTTCCTAATATGAAGTTCTTTTCTTTGTATTAGTCTGATTCTCAAATGGGATAACCATTGCAGTACTATAATAAGTTGTGAATCATGGCTAGCATGGGCACGTCAACAATCCAGAATTTATGATAAAGAAGCATCAAAGAAACGTAACATCTTTTATTTAAAAAAGTGTACCATGCCTATTTTGGAGTAAAAGTAGGAGAACAAGACAAACTATGGGCTACACACAAAATATGTTTTATTTGCGTAAAGAATCTAAGGAAATTATCTAATGGAGATTAAGACTTTTGATTAAGATTAAGATTAAGATGTGTAAATAATCAGATTTTGTAAATACAGTAAATAATTCAAAACTGACCACAAAATAGGTTTCATATGGTAATTTTTCAATAATAATCTCATTCAGTCATATATTACAACATAAAAACATCAAAACAAGTTGTGAAAAAAAGTGTACACTCAGCCCTTCGATTACACGGTAGATACGTTCCTGGAAAAATCGTGCAAACCAAAACCGTGCAAAACGAGACGTAGAATTCATACAAATTTGTTCGCAAATGGTGTTCGTAGACCGATTTGTTCGTGATCCGAGGTACCACTGTATTTACAGTTATATATATAAAGCAAAATACACTAACAAAAAAAGGCACTTTAGAGAGTCTGGGCGACTCCACTCGTTGATAAAAAGTAGACAAAACAGTTGGTATGACAGGGGAAAAAATCCCAGCGGAATTTACCGGAATTTCGACCCCCCTTATTTTACCCCTAACTAAAGGCTCTTGAGTTCATTGGTGAAGGTCCCATGAGAGGCAAAAGTCCCATTCTCAAAGTTGGAGCTCGGAATTACGTTTTTTTTTTTTAAGATTTTTGCAAAACTTTTATAGATAATTGGATTTTTTAAAACGATTTTAGATGTATCTTATCATTCCGAATCGAATGTAATCAATTCAAATAAACTACGACTTACCTTTACGAAGTTACATAATTTTTTTCACTAACGACGATATGTGTGTTCCAATGCTTGGCAGAGTTTCGATTTATTAACTTTTTATAATGTTTTGTATGCAAAACATCCTATTAATTATGTCACATCCTTGATTTTTTCATAGTGAATAACAGTAATCAAATAGAGAATTATAAAATTTCACTTGTCACTCAGTCGAAAAAGTTACGTACGAACAGTATGATAGGACACATTTCCCGGCTGTCAGTTCGGGTCACGTTTTTCCGTGGTGCAATCAATTGCAGAATGCAAACTTTGAATGCTGTTGTTGGGACACCAGTCAGTGGGTTACATGTTTCCATTTGTCACAAAACTTGAGAGAACTGACAATGAGTCACGTGGTGCAATCAGTTGCAGATCTCAAACTTTGAATGTCGAATCTGTGCTCATTTAAATTATATAATTTAGTGTTCTAATCTTATTATTCATATTAGAACAGTGTTAATTATTTGTTTTGTATATATTAAAACTTACTAGAATTTAATTTGAAAATATGGAGGGACAATACTAGATTAATTTGAAATGAATGCTATGGAGTTATGCAGTCTTACATATTTAAATTTAATACTGGTAATAATAATAATAATAATAATAATAATAAAATA
>AYEL01061602.1:0-56522 GCA_000484575.1 Olivierus martensii | reverse complement strand
TCGATAAAATAGACAACATAATATTAATTATATTTATATGTAATGAATTTATCTTAAACATACTTATTTCTGTGGTAATATCAGTCAATAGACGGTAGAGTTACTACCTTGTCTTTGTGAATAAAAATAAATTATTTGAAAGAAATTACATTACCTGTAAAACGTTAAATTTGCTGTTCTGTTATCACTTCGGTTGTTATAACCAATGCCAGCGCAACTTGACTTGTTTCCTGTCTAAAAATACGTCTTAAAAATCCTTCTATCTGCATAGGATAACATTAGCACCGACAATGTTTTGGGTGTACCAATATGGCGGACCCCGGCTTCAATTTTGTTGACCGGATTGAATAGACACGCCATCTCCATCTATCTCTTACCTCCGTGGTCCATCATCGAATTTGGCCTTGAAAGTTTGAAAAGGGTATAACTTGTTTCTTGTGATCATCAGTTAGCGGATGGTGCGAGGTTGCCACTCGCTAGGTTTCCGCATTTTAGTAATAGATTCCATTTATTGAGGAGAAAGTATCTAGATAATATATGAAAAATATCTAGAAATGGTAACTATATAAGTGGATAACTACGGAGTGAAGTAAAATTTATTTGTCCAAATAAAAAATGAATTTTTTTAATGTATGGTAGAAAGTAGCGAAAAGTAGCATGGTTATCACATAAAATAGCATAAAATCCGCGAAGTAGCGAAGCTTAAATTTTAGTAGCGCATGGTTTCAAAAACTAGCAAAATTTGCGAAAAGTAGCGCAATCTGGCAACCCTGCTCCCGACTTGTTTTTCCCGTTTTTTATTACATGCTGGTTCCCCCTCTGCAGTTTTAAAAACAAAACTATTAAAAAAGAGAGACAAAGCGATAACATCCCAAACCATGCGGAATAGCATAAAATCCGCGAAGTAGCGAAGCTTAAATTTTAGTAGCGCATGGTTTCAAAAACTAGCAAAATTTGCGAAAAGTAGCGCAATCTGGCAACTCTGCTCCCGACTTGTTTTTCCCGTTTTTTATTACATGCTGGTTCCCCCTCTCCAGTTTTAAAAACAAAACTATTAAAAAAGAGAGAGAAAGCGATAACATCCCAAACCATGCATAGTTGTCTAAATTGGTCTAATTACCACACCCTTGTTGACTGACGCTGTTTACTTCCGGCCGCCTTCCACCGGGGAAGTCCAGATGCCGACACTTATTTTGAAACTTTATTTATTCTTTCCAGCTAATCGATAATGTGCAAAGGACGCGTTTTTTCGCAGCTTGTAAATAAAAATTTTTTTATCGCTATCAGCGTGAAATTATCTGGGCTTAAATTATGCTTGTGGTTTTCATTTTTACGGAATACAAGTTGAACTCTTGCGGTTTTCAATTTTACGTTACGGGTTATATATTCAGAACTTTCAGTGGCTCACCCGTAGTTACGTCGCTGATTGAAGATGACCAAATTGGGTCAAAAATATTTTTCTTCGATGTTAGATTGGCAATTAAAAAATTTTGTTTCCATACCAAAGTAGTGCTGGTGAATTTTATTATAAAGTGAGTGGATTTCTTATTGTTGCGTGTATTATTACTGTTTTCAAATTTAAAATATTATTACTTTTTTATCAAAAGTGAACATAGTAAATTTTTATAATTCAATTGGGCCCAATTATCCAGGTTGCGGATTAACCCAGTAAATCCACAATATGGAAGCGATGTTTAATTATCGATGCTACATCTTAAATGTATCTGATTTTTTTGTGTTAACCCCGAGTTTATTTTTTTATTATATTTTAGATAATTGTCAATTAAAATTACAAATACAGGAAGTTCCTAGGTTTACGGATTTTTTTCAAATATGAAGTATCAAAAAATTGAAAATATGAACATTAATCGCAATAAATATATGCTAAACATTCGTAAAGGCATTTAATATCATGCGCATTGGCTATTGGCTCGAGAAAGCAAAATTGCTACCTTTATGTCGATGGCTATAGTGGTAACGTCATGAAGGCATTTAATATCATGCGCATTGGCTATTGGCTCGAGAAAGCAAAATTGCTACCTTTACGTCGATGGCTATAGTGGTAACGTCACGGAGTGAATACCAACTTAATCGAAATTAAAATAATACGAACAAAATAAATTAAAACTATTTTGTATATTAATATCCATTTATTGCCATAGGTAAATAATATAATCTTTAAGATATACTTTGGTCGGCTGTTTCTAGCATCACTTATAAGTTTAATAAAAGTAACATTTTTATTAATGAAGTTAATATAATATAATTTATTAATTATCAATTTGTGCAGATTGACGTTCATATCAACGACGAAAAGAATGTTGTCGTCGGAGTGATCTGGCAGCTGCCAACATTGAGTTTCAAAAGTGATGAACTGAACATAAATGTAGGATTTTGCTCGATTAAGAACAAGATCAAATAAATCAGATTCGAGATTCGTTAGAACAACAAAATCATTATAAAATTATATTAATTCAGCCGAATTAAACGACATTTATCGTCGATTATTATTTACAATTTTAAGTGTACGCCAGAGAATCTAAGAATTCGTATTCGTGTTTTGAGCTCTCTCTTCCAAGTTGAAAGGGAAGAGACGAAATAACTAGAGAGGAGGTCTGTCTTACTCCTCTCTAGTTATTTGTTTCATTGATCTCTCTCCCCTAGACCCCGAAATTGCTTCTCCCAGAAAACTTATCCTCACTTTTCTTTGTTTTTCTCCTCCCCACTTCTGAATTTTCGTTGTCTGACTGCTTATTTTTCCTGCCGATATGTTGCGCATTCATTGTTTAGAACTTGAAATATGCCATTATTAAAGGTCATCTATGTACGAGACCTCTCCGTTCCTGGACATCTCTTTATATTTGACACTTTTTACTCATCTATAGTAAAGGTAAAAGTTTAAAATTAAGCGATTAATTCTTTTACTGCTTACAGTTAAGTCACCATTAAAGTAATTTTAAATCAGTCTTTGTGAAAATTGTCAGCTGGATACTATAAAATTTAAAATCGCTTTTCAATTTAACCTTGTGTTTACATGAAACACAAATAATCCGCGAGTTTTCTGAATTTTCGTTGTCTGACTGCTTATTTTTCCTGCCGATATGTTGCGCATTCATTGGTTAGAACTTGAAATATGAAAATATGCCATTATTAAAGGTCATCTATGTACGAGACCTCTCCGTTCCTGGACATCATCTCTTTATATTTCACTTTTTACTCATCTATAGTAAAGGTAAAAGTTTAAAATTAAGCGATTAATTCTTTTACTGCTTACAGTTAAGTCACCATTAAAGTAATTTTAAATCAGTCTTTGTGAAAATTGTCAGCTGGATACTATAAAATTTAAAATCGCTTTTCAGTTTCTCTGATAGAGCCATTCGAATTATGTGGCCGTTAATAAACCTTGTGTTTACATGAAACACAAATAATCCGCGAAGTCATCTATGTACGAGACCTCTCCGTTCCTGGACATCTCTTTATATTTGACACTTTTTACTCATCTATAGTAAAGATAAAAGTTTAAAATTAAGCGATTAATTCTTTTACTGCTTACAGTTAAGTCACCATTAAAGTAATTTTAAATCAGTCTTTGTGAAAATTGTCAGCTGGATACTATAAAATTTAAAATCGCTTTTCAGTTTCTCTGATAGAGCCATTCGAATTATGTGGCCGTTAATAAACCTTGTGTTTACATGAAACACAAATAATCCGCGAATTGTACAATATTTTTGGAATCAACATTGCATTTATTTATATTTATTAAATAGCTAGGCGTGAAATTTTATGAATTGAAGTCTGTATAATTAGGGAATTTCTATAATAAATTGTATTACAAGTGGACTTGTTCACATTTCATTATCTTTGTTGTGACAAACCTTCCTCTCAACTCTCTATATATATTATAGTAGTAAATATTCCTTACATTTAGTATGAAAATGTCAAAAAAATTAATTTATAGTGTGTATGAAAATGTTAAATAGTATAAAAAAAACAAACGAGTTATATATAATAGGAAGGTATTAAATTTTTATGGTAATTGATTCCTATTTATTCAAATTAACACGTATTTAGTACGGCAGATATATCAGAGTATTATCGAATGTTTATACAATAAGAAGATCAGTTCCCACTACATTAAATTTAACACGTATTTAGTACGGCAGATATATCAGAGTATTATCGAATGTTTATACAATAAGATCAGTTCCCACTACATCAAATTACAGTACTTGGTTCTATTTGGATGGAACAAACTCGATTAAATATTGATATATCGGTTATTTTCTCATTTTTTTCCCAAATTTGTTGCGCTCGAATGAAAAGGATCACGTAATATTCTCAATCCCACCCCTGCGCTCTTTTTCTCCATACATTTTTTATTGGATTTAAGTTGCGGCTCTGACCGGATGCCGCTTCGCAATTATTTACAATTCTGCTTGTACGAACGGGACAGTTGTCACGAACAAACGAAAAAGAATAAATAGCCGACACGATTGACCAGAGAACGGATTCTAATATACTTATATATTGGAATGAATTGTATTTGAACTAGTTCTCCTGGACCATGTACAGATATCCAACTCCACATATTTACGCTTTTGTAATCTGATTTTCGTAAATGAGCTATATTTCCAAGTGAATAACGAGTTCCCGCTTGTCTATAATCACCAACTTCTCCGAGACAGTTAGATGCGAATGTTTTTTCATCTGAAAATATCACACATTTCCAAAACTCGTGCGTGTAGAGCGAAGATGGGCAAAAGCCGGCCCGCGAAGGCATCTTGTACGGTCTGCCGCATAAACTAGAACACATTACAGTTTCAAGGCCCACATTCGTAAAATTTTAGTCGAAAATAATGGATACTCTGTACAATGTACATATACACTGGCGAGATTACTACAAATTTTGATGATTTAATTAACCACGAACATAGTAAACTTTACTACTCACATTAACTTGTAAATTTGTTTTTATAAAATTAATTGCAGTAGGTACCTAATATTTTGTAACATTCTGATGTAATAGGTTATTTGCCATCAATCAGTTTGATAAAATACTTATCTTATTAATTCGTAGGATGAATTATTTCCTAATGTTTCTAATGAAAAAAAATATTTTCTACTAAAATCTTATTAATTCGTAGGATGAATTATTTTCTAATGTTTCTAATGAAAAAAAATATTTTCTGCGGATGCTTTTGAACTCTTTGCATATCATCAAAAACTAAGAAAGTAACACAATAAAATTATATTTTAAAAATAATATTGATACACGAATATATTGTGTGTGTATGTATCACAAAAGTGCCTACACACGTTAACGAGATCGACAAGAACGTTTGCAGATAAACTGGCGCAACTATTATTCTTGTCCCGTGTGATGGTGTTTGTGCAAGAATCAATCTCGCTCGAATGCGAGTAGTCATTTTAAGTCAAAATAATTTTTTTTAATTATTAATGATTACATAATGTTATCACTAATAATTTCATTACATTAATTAATAATTACATAATTATGGCGCCACAAGGTTAACTTCGCCACTTAGGTACTTTCAATTTTTATACGGCCCGCTTCATCCTGAAGATTGTTTATCCGGCTCGAGGCAGAAAATAATTGCCCACCCCTGGTGTAGAGGCTAATTTGGCTTTTATATGAATGTTGGTCGAGTATTCTTTGCGGGTAGATGGCGATTGAATCTAAATTCTCTTAAACGTTTCCATATTGTTTCGGATGAGCGTGGTAGCTGAAGTTGGTGTTTAAATTTTTTTTTTTTTTTCATATTTTCCAGTGATTCATTGGTGGCGGCATTTCCGATTGCTTCATCTAAATGAAAGAACGATGACGACGTTCTGATGGAAGGCCACCAGAACGTCGTCATCGTTCTTGATTTATTATGCCAGTCATATTCTCGTCGTCATTTAATCCAGTTTGAGAAAATTTTACTGCGACTGTTCATCTATCGACCGATAGCTCTCATCGATGATTGCCCAATTTCCATAATCGGATAATCCTGTTATCCATCCTTTCCCTGCCATGTATATATCTCGATGGAATCTGCTTCTAGCCATTATAAAGAAGTTATTCTTATCTCACTGTAGTCTATAAAAAATCAAATTCACAATGATGGTTACGAAGTTGCCCGAGCTACGCTTATTTGCATACGATTGTTCTGACCAGAGTCTGACGACGTAGTAATAAATTTACATAATTTGTTATTCGATATCATATAATTTGTATTACTTCTGGATAATTTTGTATTATACACGAAATGAAATTATTTAAAAATTTACGTGATAATTTTCCTAAATGATATCAGTAGCGCCGGGTGTAAATATTTTGTCTCCCGAGGCGACATTAGAAAATAGCGCCCTCTCTCCTCTTCACTCGCGCATTAATACATAAACATATGTAATACATTGGAACCGGCCATGTAATGACATCAGATAGTCACTGAGAAATATGCAAAAAACTTTTACGAACTTTATTTGAAAAAAGCTACCAAGATTGCTTTTTTCAAAGCAACTTGGTAGACCGAGTCTACAGCACGAAATATTGGCGAGATACCTTGTGTGTGAAATTGCAACCGCATTTTCGCGCCCTCATAATTTTCGTCCGAGGCGATTGCCTCATTCTAGATTCGACGCTAGATATCGGTAATAATCCTTATTTACGTTTTACGTCAGGGATATCCAATCCGCGGCCCAGAATGGCTTTGAATGCGCCCACAAGCAGTTTTAAACTAATATAAATAATTAATGTTTTTAATACTGAGAGAGAGAGAACACGCTTTATTTTGGCTCGGCATTTTTATGTCCGTTGATAGGTACATTATTTTTAATAATGTTTCGGGCGCTTTCTGTTGTCAAAAAGAATTGTGTCTAGCTGCCGAGGAAAGGGGAAAATACTCGGCTTGTGGGTTCATTTTAGTTACGTTTTCAGCAATAGAAAACGCACTGCCCAGTTTATACCCGTCGACGTATATAAACGCCCGAAAGTGGAATAAAAACCGTTAAAAAAAATTCCATCCCGATTTACTCAGTGCAGCTATGGCGGATCGTGTTTTTTTTTTCGTTTATTGGGTGAAAAGGTGTGCCTCCGTTGATAGGTCCCAAATTTTTCGATGGCGAAATTTCTTTTTAAATTAAGTTTTGAAGATAGAGAATTTGAATGGATGGTATTAGTAGAATTTTGATTATTTTTCATCGAATCTTGTCGATTCTGCTTTCCATTCTTTTTATATTTTATTCACCTTATTTGGGTTTTGGGATGAGATATAAATGTATTGTTGAACTTATTTTTATTTCGTGTTTTATTTAAATTTTATTAAAAAAATGACAATACTCTGATAAAATTGTGTTATTTTTCGACTAATTGTACGACCTAACTTAATGAAAATTTGCGTAGCACTTTGTTTTTTATCGATAATTTTTTAAAATATTTAATTTCTTTATTCGTAGCTTATTTTATTGGTAAGGTTTGCCGCTATGAAAAACAAAATATTTCCGTGTGAGATATCTACTCGCGGTCTGTGGAGTGAGCCGGCGGTAATAATGCCTTGAAACAGAATGACTACATTTGGTAACAAACAACTTCCTTTATTGGAAAGAGAAAGAGTTCAGACTCAACCCAGAAGGATAAATACCTTTATCAATACAAAATATCTCCTTTAAACTTTTTCGTCGGGTTTTCTTGTGTTATGTATTTCAGCCCTTTCTTCTTTAGGTTGAATTACCACGCTTTTTCTCTTCCTTGTTAATAATAATTGTTATTATTAGCCTTTTCCTTGGAATTCGTCTCTACGAGATCCGCTTAATTATTGAAAAGAAAAGACAACTGCCTGACTTTTCTCTCTAGAATCGACCAGACCTGTTGCTTCCACTCAATGACGTAATCAGCTTTTTTTTGAGTGGGCCACACCGATCTGAAAGAACATTCTTCTATATGTATTTTATTAAATCGTATTTACGTAACAGAATGCTTGATGATCGGTTAAGTAATTTAGCAATCGTGTTCATCGAGAGAAAAATCGCAAAAGCTTTCCATTTGGACAAAGTAATCGATCGTTTTGCATCTAAGTAAAATCACCGCATAATTTTGTATTGGTGATATCAAATAAATATTTATATTTATCAGTATTTTGAAACTTTATCATCATTAAGTAAAAATCACTGCATAATTTTGATATCAAATAAATACTTATATTTACCAGTATTTTGAAACTTTATTTATTCTTTCCAGCTAATCGCGTTAATTAAGTACTGCGTAAAATGTGCAAAGGGCGCGTTTTTTTCGCAGCTTGTAAATAAATTTTTTTTTATCGCTATTAGCGTGAAATTATGTGGGCTTAAATTGTTTGTGGTTTTTTCTTTTCATTTTTACGGAATACAAGGCGTCTTGGATTATGAGGTGTTTAATGTATTAGATTGTAAATTTTCATTTTTACAAAACTCGAGGCGTCTTGGATTATGTGGAGTCGAACTCTTGCGGTTTTCAATTTTACGTTTCGGGTTATATATTCAGGATGGGCCAGCACATGGGCCATGGCCCAACCGTAGTTACGTCCCTGCTTCCACTCCATTCGGATCATAGACTCTCTCTTCTGCTGTAACTGCATTTTTTCACTTGGCTGGCACAAAACCGACTGTTCTTTTTCGGCCGAAGTCTCTAGGCAGATTCCATAATAAATTAATTCTTTTCCCGAGGGAAGACCATGTTTTTCTGCGTCGTCTTATATCCCAGGTTACAATTCTCTCATCGATCTCATGGCCACAAGCGGGTGTGGCCATGAGATCGATGAGAGAATTGTAACCTGGGATGTAAGACGATGCAGAGAAAAGACTATTCCTTTATTATCGCGGAGGACGAGGTTGTCCGGGCCGAGTGGTACGATAAACAAATCTTTTTATCCATCTAGGATGTCACTCCGAATGAATTGTTTTCGTGATTTTTTTAATGAAGAAGTGTCGAGTGACACCCTACATGAGCCCGAATTCCGAGTCCCCACATTCGTTGGATGGCTAAAATTTCATACAAAAAGATGGTGTGTTCTCCGATGTCACAATTCGGCCCAACATAATTCTTCTTCCAATGTGGCCCATAAATTCCAAAAGGTTATTATCCTATTACCCATAATGTCCACCATTCTCTTACAGTTCGCACATTTTGTTTATTAATCTTTCAGTAGGATACGTTGAGCAATTGGGATTTTCTGTTAAGTTATGAAGTATAGTAGACAGTTGGTAGTATTATGTTAAACTCAGTTTTCCTGATTCTTTCAGTTTTGAGGACTGTTATTGGTATTTTTAAGATTGGTTTTGATGTTTCCCTAACACCTTTGCGGCTGTTAATGGTGTTCCTCTGCTTTTCTCTTGTTGAAGTTCTTTCAATAGGTTTCTGGGTTTCTTTTTGCAGGGTGATTATTGTTCATGGTTTTTTTTTTTCTTTTTCTTTGTTCTTTCGATATTTTGTTTCCTCATATTAAAGTTGACTTCAGCCTTTCCAAAAGTTTTTGTGGTATTTCCACCTGTTTTTTCAATTAGTTTGACTTATCTAGGGCTAGTTGTTTGTTTCCACGGTGTTCCCTATTGCTTCCCTGAACTATTTGATTTAACTTGCATCTGTATTTTCGCTTATTTGTGTTTTCAGGTGTCTCTCATTGCTATTTCTTGTATTTTTGATTATTCAGTAGTTTTCTTTTGATTCTAGCATGTGTCCAATTGTTTATCTCTAGTTCTATCGTTCACGATCGCTTTATTTGGTGTCAGATTTCCAGTTTCATCGGATATAATGCCAGTGGCATAGAGTGAATGTGTTCGTGTGAATGAATTCTTATTTCCAGGCAAACTGCCTCCTCCGATGCACTTCAGCTGTTGGTTTTTCTCCAATGACGTACTTCCATTAGTTTTTCCCGATAGCTGAGGTGCGTCGGTGGTATGTCTACCCCCATACTTTCTTTCCTGAAAAAGGGGAAAAAAAAATAATAATAAAAAATTATAGTTTTAGGGATTAATATAGTTGTAAGTCTTTTACTAACTTCGTTTCCTCTTAACATAGTTCTAGGTTTCTAATAACATAATACTTAATTTCTACTAACATAGTTCTAAGTTTCTATTTAACATATAGAATAGGCAAATCTAAGATCCTCTCACGACACACCAGTGTTTCATGGCATATCGATTGAAAAATCATTGCTCTACACACTATATCAGCTTCCTCTACAGTCATTCTGTTTTCATATCATCCGCCTCTTATAAACATTCTGAAACACGGAAAGGGGCATTCAAAATTTAGCCACCAAGCTTACCATACAAAAGAAAAAAAAAAAATAAAAAAATCCAAAAGGTTGGACACCCCTGTTTTATGCTTTATTTTAACATTTTATGTTGATATATTAAAATGAACTTGCTACGAAATAGTATTTTATTGTTATTACATTGTTTCTTTTTTTATTTTCATTGAGATTAATAAGGGACGGAGCCAGTTCCAACCACGGGCTGCATCTATTAATACATCCCTGGAGGGGATCAGATGATGGACGGGCCGGGCCCGGAACCCCGAAAAACCTTTTTGGGAGATGGCGGACCCGAGTCCTCCCACAGCCATCGTTTGTTTAATAGCGTGGAGTCCGTACTTATGGTATTGATGAGAATTCATTTTAATAGGTGTTATAGGTGCGCGTAACGGAAGTTATTCTTCACTCCTTAGTTATTAAGAGTTTATTATACTTTATAAACGCAATGGTTACAAAATCGTTTTATATTAACAATTTCGTAGTTGTTAAATAATTCTCATACTTACATCATAAAACTTCTGGTAACAGACAATATTTCTTATATATTATACATAATTTAATTAATTTTTTACCACCAATTTGCTAATTTAAGATTTTTGCCAGCGCTTTTAAATGTTTTATTATATTTAAATTTTAAAATGATGCCTGCTTCTGAATATTGGAATAAAATTCTTATTTCACAATCTTTACTTTTTAAATGGTCGATATTTTGTTATAGAATTGCCTTTCTGGTGAGATTATATTTTAAATGTTTGAGTAACATTATATTGTGTTTTATGTTAACTTAGTCATTTATTTTACCAGTAGCAATAACGGCCAAAAAATTTAAATTCACCATATATACACACTATTTAATTTTGATATGTAGTATATTGATTGTTATCGAATTGAGAAGGAGGGGGAAACGGCGTATTTTCTAAATTTTTGATTTTTGCCAATTATCCCAGGAATTTGTTATACGGGATAAATAATTTCCGGAGTATACTGAATAAATCATATATGCTTCTGTAAAATGTATATAAAAATATGCATCTTTAAATAATTTTAAAAATTGTATCTTTGTGGCATTGCCATAGTTTTAAGCTTTGCTCTATTATCTATAAAGATGATATAATAATAATCATCATCCAAAAGTTTTTTACTAATATTTCTTTAGTTTTTATATGTTTTGTCATAAACAGAATACAATAATATTCTGGTGTATAGATCTGGGCTAAATAAAATTTTGTCTATATTTTGTTTTATATAATAATTGAAATCCTGTTGCAGTTTAAAAGTTTGCATATGATTTTTTTTCTATGTAGGCCTATATCTATTATTTATGTAAATTTTGTACAGTATGACTCAAAATTAATATATATATATATTGTTATTAATTATTATAAAACTGTTTTCTAATTTATAATATTTGTATTTTATTTATAAGATTTTTTCTGCCAATTGAAAATCGTAAAAGCCACCAGGTACATTCTCTGAGTACCTGGTACATTGTACAGATTAAAGAAATTTTTATATGCTTTAATTAGAAATTTTAACTGATGAAATGCTAAGATATACAACAAAAACTAATAGGCAGGCTATATTAAATTTTCATTCATTACAGTTTATTTAATAAAAAGTATTATAAGTAAAAATTAAGTGGGTACACCTAATGTAATAATGATTAAGTTCAAATCCAAAAGAAAATAAGAAAAAAAAATCAAATTTTGATATAATTTTATGAAAAAATGCAATACATGTAATAATGATTAAGTTCAAATCCAAAAGAAAATAAGAAAAAAAAATCAAATTTTGATGTATTGCATTTTTTCATAAAATTATACCTATAATAGTTATAAATATTTTCATATTATATACCAAAAAAATCCTATTGTATATCTGAATGA
This sequence comes from Olivierus martensii, assembly GCA_000484575.1. Classification (NCBI taxonomy): domain Eukaryota; kingdom Metazoa; phylum Arthropoda; class Arachnida; order Scorpiones; family Buthidae; genus Olivierus; species Olivierus martensii. The sequence goes on along the minus strand of AYEL01061602.1, from coordinate 44,344 downwards.
CATACTAAAAGCTAGTTTCACCAATGGCATTTAATTAAAAAAGTCTATCAATCCACTATTTACTATAACATCATTTATAACTAACAGTTTAAAAAAATTTATTTTATCAGTAAAGTTCAGGTTTAAGTTAACAAATACATTGTTTATTTTATGAAGAATACTGTTTATCAATATTGTTTGGTCCCATAAGGCTTAATGTGTGTCCGTAATGGCAACTGACGTGAAAGTGTAGAAAGTGCAGACAGAATTAAGTGTTTGACTGCTAAAGAGCTTGCTTATTACTATTACTATTTTGCAGACTAAATTTCTCTAACAAGTAAGTAGAAAAATTAATATTAGAAAATTATATGCATATTATTGAAAACAAAACAAATAATGGCATAATTTTATAAAAATAATTGCTTCTTAGGATTGCTTAATAATAAATTTCAACAGTTGGATATGAACAAAGAAAATATTCAACAATTACATAGTGTTTGAAAATATTCAACAGTTACAGTTGTAGTACTCATTATGAAAATATGAAGAAACCATTAAGGCATTTTTTAAATATAAGCAGGAAGGATAGATCTATAGGTGGTTAGAGGGCTATAGTCACTTACAAATATTAGCAAAAATATTTAATATTCCTTTTATAATGTAGAACAGTGGTTTATAAAAATGTGATGCATGCACTCTTTTACCATATAGATACAAAATAGAGATGTACCCTTTGTATGGTAAACAGCATGCATAAGAAAGTTTCGAGAGTATATTATGATAAAAAAAAATGAATAAAGTTTGATTAAAAAAGTTTGGAAACCACTGATCTAGATAGAATATAGAAGGTTAGAATTATTGGATTGATCTAATAATTAAAATTGGAATAGAAATATGAATAAAGATATGAAATACACTCTTCAATGATAAAAATATATTATTAAAAATTAAACATAAGTTCCCAAATTTTTTCTGGATCCAAAGTTATAAAATAGATGATGGAATATATGCTACCTAAAAATTGAGAAAAATCAATTGTAATGTTATGAAATAAATTTCAAATATTGGAGAATAAATTAGCTATTTTAATATTTTTACAATATTTGGAAAGTGAAACATGTTTATTTAAATGTCATTACTCAAACCACTATCAATATCTACTAATTTGTCACTATAATTGGTAATATTAATATTTAAATTACCACTTATAGGCATTTACTATAATTGCTAGTTTATATTATTATTTACACTTAACTGATGTTGATGAAATACAATTTGATAGTAAATGGTACCTTAAATGCCAGTTTTGCTAAACTGTTGTTGGAATAGAGAATAAGGAAGATACAGTCTCTCATCAATTATTCATGTTTAAATTTGTATTCAATTTTTCCTTTTAACTCTTTCTAATCATTTCTTCCTTTTTTATTGAATAGAACTAGCTTTAAATGATCATGTGGGGATTGCAAATGCCAAGCCAATTCTGACCTGGAGAAGCATGTATTAGAAGAAGAAGGAACATTAGATGTTTCTAGCATAAAAATAAAGCCATATTTATTTGTTGATCAAACTAATTAAAGAAAAATCAATGAAATGAACTATAAATGAAAATGAAAGGGCTTATTCCTAATGGGCATAGGAGTTATAATATCGTATTACTTCGAATTTAAGCCGCAGTAAATTTTATAATAGGTATTGAAAAATAAGAAACATTTTTATTTACTTAAACAGGTACTAATATACATAATAAGCTATCTAATTTATTGAGAATCTTCTTCAGATATACAATCACTCGTTTTTTTTTTAAATAGCGTTAGGTATTTTCTCCCAAACATGTTCTAATCAATCTTTCATCAGTTCTGTTGTCATCCATGCATTCTTTTATGCTCGAATTAAAACACCCTTAGGAAAATTTTCCTTGGGTACAATTTTTTTATTTAAAATAAAAAGTGGCAATTTGTTTCTATCAGTGGTTATAAACAGCATTATAATAATTCGTGAATTTTTCTTATAATTAAAATATGGCCAGATACGATGCGATTCTACAAGTTACTATCAAACAGCAACTGGATTAAATCAGAAAAATAGGAACAGGGTTCCACTGAATAAACTGTTATCAACAGTTGTAATACTATTTGCATATTTAGAACATAAAGCAAAAACCTGAACTTTGGGGATCAGGAGGAATAAGATGTTAAAATATTCACTTTGAATTTAAGCCGCACCCAAATTTTGTGGCTTTTAAAAATTTTAATAAAAAGTGTGGCTTAAATTCAAAATTCAGTGTCGTTCTTGGTCGTACGACATACCTGGAAGAACCAGACTGAATGAGTTTCTTTCTGATAATTCTTTAACAGTTAGAATAATAATATTATCTTATGTCATTACACACTAATTTTCCATATTTCTTTCTTTCTGCTGCTTCTCTTCCCACTCTCTGAGGAGGTAATCTTCTTCTCTTTCTGTACAACTGATTGCTGTTCTACCCTGATGGAATCAAATATGGCTCATCAGCTTATTCACCTCTTGTGTAGTTCCCATTCTCACAGTCCAACTTTCTTATCAGCTAGACTCAAACAAAAATTTTTCTTACCCCTTTTATTTATATTGATTTTATGCAAAAAAATTAACAACAGTACTAGAAAGGAGATATGTAAGGAAACATTACTATCATTTTGTTGATTTTTGTATATACAACTCGCGCTAATCGAATCTTTTCTCGCGCTAACCGAATAACGGTATCAATTTTTTAAGTCGCGCTAATCGAATTCGCGCTATTCGAAGTCGCGCTAATCGAGGCCTATCTGTATATTTTACTGCTGCTGAAGATAATGAAAAGCATTAAGCTAAATAATTATGTAGCGATAATGTCTTTTAATATGGAACTTTCTTATTAGTTACTGTTCAATATTTTCGCCATTTTGTTTTAAAGCTAAACGATAATTATGTAACAGCTATCCTGATTAGTTGGGTTTGGATTACTTAAGAGACGATTTGATTGGCTATGAGTAGTCGATTTCTGCCGTATAGGCCTATGAAATGCTACGACCGAAAGTAGAACAAGTCGATCACGATTACAAATCAGGTCCGATTCTCGTATCGGACGCGGTATGAAGCCGCCCTCATCCGAGTGGTAGTCGTGTTTCTATAGCAAGCGAGTAAGGGCGGCTTCACACTGCGTCCAGTGTCGGACCCGACTCTGGACGTAGTGTGAACCTGCTCTTAAGTCTGGATTCCACATTAACAGAAACATCAAATAGACAACAGAAATAGAATAACTTGCTGTTGTATATCTTCTGCTCTACTTTGTTTCCACTATTAGCAGAAATTGGACAGTTTTGTATAATGCAACGGGCTCTTGAGACGTTTAAAATCATTGTGTCGTCGTCCAGTTTTGTTGACAAAACTGGACGTCGACACAATGATTTTAAAACATTTATTGTCTTTGGCAAAAATCGCCTTATTAATGTTAAAATTAAAACAAAGACGAAAAAGACGTCATAGATTTTGGACAAGAAATATATTTCAAAATTGAAATACGGTTTCCATACTCAACTAGATCGAAAGTTTCGCTCTCAAGACTAAAAATATTATTTCGTGTAAGTTGATCAACTTATCTATTGTTTCCGTCGTTTTGATTTTTAAGATTTCAGTTCATGACATCAAACAAATGTCACTCCAAGCGAGACACATGATTGAATAAAAGTACAACACCAAGAGATACAGAAATTTAAAAGTTGAAATTTTGTCTGTTCTATTTTTCTGCTCACAATTTGTCGAGCAGTACGTTATAAACAGGAAGTATATCACATTTGGGCATCTGTTGTCTGTTTCTCAGTAGATTCTGGTAATGTGGAATCCAAATTTTACTCGTTTGCCGACTAAGTCGTGAGAACGGAGCTCGATCATTAAGTGAGGAGTACTTGTATTTTAGTCTACTTTTTATTAGATGATTTTATTGGATTTTATATACCATACCACAAAGTCCCTTAAAAGTTATTCCTTAAAGCAATGGTTTTTGACCTGGAGTGCGAGAAAGCATTTTTAGGGTACGAGAGAGAGAAAAGTTTCCATTGAAAATTTAGAAATAATAATTGAATATTAATGAAGATATGAGAAACGAATTTTACGCTACGTCGACTTTTGGGACCTACACTCTCTACCTTTGCCTCAGTGCATCGCACTTACCAGCAAATGCAATACCAAAAAACTGGTTGATACGCGCACGTGTATGTAGTTTGATGAAGAAACTAACACTAATTTTCTTTAATTCACCAACATTAATCGGTTAACGATGGACTTTAACTAAAATGAACAACAATTTGTAAAAATACTTATGTTACAGATCAATGAACGCATTCTGCATTGATTTAGAACTGAGCCTTTTGGATTTTATTCTACAATTCATACTTCGACAATATCGAGTAGAAAATACTTACTTATGTGAAACGCGATTTTAATCACTTTTGCACATAAAAACAAAAGCCAGAAATCGCTTAAATGCAAGTGACGAATTACCTATTAGTGTTTCAAAAAAGGATTCCTTCGACAATATCGAGTAGAAAATACTTACTTATGTGAAACGCGATTTTAATCACTTTTTCACATAAAAACAAAAGCCAGAAATCGCTTAAATGCAAGAGACGAATTACCTATTAGTGTTTCAAAAAAGGACTCTTGCTTCAAATGTATTATTATGAATAAACAATAACAATTAAAAATGAGATATTGTTTAGTGTGTATATGTAAATTTAATTGTATGTTTTTAATAAAAAAAATTATTTTGAATTAGATATAATTTCTTAAATAAAGAAATATAAACGCATTTTTCAAGGGGATGCGAGAACTTATTTCTTAACCTTAAATTCTAGGGGGTGCCGATCACTAAAAAAGTTAAGAACCACTGCCTTAAAGGATATTTCTGATTAAAAAAAATAAAAATTCAGTTTCATTGTTAATAAATTGTTTAATATATATTTTAATGTTTATTCTTTTCACCAAGTAGGAAATGACTGTATTTCCTCTATTTCGAAGTTCAAATACCTGATATTTTTGTCGATAACATAAATCAATCAAAGCAAAATAATGACATAAATAACTGAATACGCCAAAATTATTGGGTATAATATATATATATACAATAGATAAAGAAGTATTTTATATTGATTTATTATTTTTTGTAAAATTTAAATGTGTCGGTATGACTTTTGAAACTATTTTTCAATAATAGAAGAAATCTATTATTATTGAAAAATATTAATAAATTTTCTATTCTTGTTTTAATAAAAGAAAACTATTTTAAAGTATTATTATAATTTTTTAAGAATTTAAATTTTGTTTTCATATATCATTTGTGGTAGGAAAAAGTAAATGTAAAACTAAAAATCTCAGATATTAGGTACAACAGTACTTATACAAAATATCAAATACTAAAAATAGTATATATAATAAGGATAACACATACTGTATTATTCATGATCGGATACAGTACATTTCAATAAAATATTGCATCTCTTTAAAAGATATCTTAACTACAAAGTATAAACTATAATTTCGTTTGGTTAACCAATTTTTTCAGAGTTCTTGAAATAAATTTATAACTGTTATCTTATTTTCCGAAAAAAATGAAGTTTATAAGATTACCAAGCTGTTGCTGTATGGATGACTTAAGTGTGTCCACTACTAAGAACTTTTTATCTAATTAGTAAATTTTCGTGAAATTTCATAGTCATCATATATAACTTCGACTCCCAATCATTTAATTTTCTGGTCCAATCATTTAAGAATGGCAGACATTCACACTTCTGAGATATTCTTTTAATCTATCCACTACTAATTACTGCATTTTCATGAAATTCAAGCAATTGAAGTTTATCTCAACAATATATCAATTCAACTATTTAAAAATGATGAAGGTTCACCTTTCTTGATTTCATTTCATAAAATCAATCGGTCTGATTAGTTTTTATGAAATTCAGCAGGATGATTAGATCGTTAATGAAATAAAATTAATTAATCCATCAAGTTTATCTATTTGAAATTAGCAGATTCTCCAATATATAAGATTTCCTTGTAATATCTAGGATACTATTTTATTACGTTCAACATGAAAATGCTGTTGAAGATGATTTTGATGATATATTTGCTAATATTTTTAAAAATCATTTCAAAATAGATGACGTATTTTGAAATGTTTCAGATTACTTATTTCCAAAACTGGTTATTATATATATATATATAGTATGGATATATATATATTCTGATGAATATCATATTATATATTGTATATATATATATAACATGATAGTCATCAGTAGGAAAATTTTTCATTATATAAGAATCGAATTAAACTATAACATTATACTGTATTTAACTATATTATTTATAATCGTATAATAACAATATTTATTTTTAGAATATACTACAGTATAGTTGTTTAATTGTTAGTTGAAAAGGAACATTGTAAATAAATGTTTTTTAGAATACTTTCCCCAATTTGTTTAAAAAATGATAAAAGTAGAATCAGATTTAGATAATGGTTCAGTCTAGGTACTACGCTTGATTTTAATTCTTCAAAATGATTTATAATTGAATGTAGAACAAATAAAACATTTAAAATTATAATTTATTTTAACTTATAATAAAGAATTAAATATTCTTTGATATTAATTAAACGGTTAAAAGGGAAAATCTTGCTGTTTTAAATCTCAAATTCTTTTAACTGTATACCATAGAATTAATTGTATATTCTCATGCAATTTATAAATTATAAATTAATTCTAATTCTCTATGAGATTAATACAAAATTGATTTCGAAATACTTAATTAAAATGTGGAATTATTATCATCATATTTATGTTTTTTTTTTAGGTTACATCCTGTAGAATCAGCCGAAGTTCTGAAATCCATTCAAAAATCGATCTCTGAGATTTCGAAATACTTAATTAAAATGTGGAATTATTATCATCATATTTATGTTTTTTTTTAGGTTACATTCTGTAGAATCAGCCGAAGTTCTGAAATCCATTCAAAAATCGATCACTAACAATACTGGAGGAAAAATTTCGAATAAATTACAATCAAAATTTATTTTTTTAGTAAATAAATTAGTTAAAATTTTTCTATCAAAATGACATACTTCCTTAAATATTAATTATAGGGAAAATTTTCCTTATTATTATCATGATTAAAATTAAGAGAAACTTTTTATCGCTACTGAAAAAAATGTAAACTTGTTATTTTATTTTTGATACAGCAATCAGTAAGGAATTCAAAACTTCTATCGGAGACGAAAGTTTCTGATAGAAATAGCAGCACAGATCTGATTAAGAAATAGCAGCGCTTTGGATAGCTACTTAAATTTTTCAACTGGCCTATTTATTTATTTATTGAAAAATAAAACCGAAAGATAATGATAAGCTAATTGTTTTATTCATTTTAATAAAATCAGCTTGGAGGACAAAGATCAACTATAACCATTATAACAGCAACAGAAGAGAAAGAGTTTTCCTCAGCCAAAGAGCAGATTCGGCCTAGGAACCTTCCTCCAGCAACTACAAACAGACGTCGCAAGAACTAAAGACTGAAAATTTAGGACTAAAGACTGTGCAGTGTTTCATCTACAAGTCAACCTTGTGAAAATAACCACAAGTATTTATCATCCCGTATGCGACGCTGTTAACGTCACAAGATCGAAGTTTGTAAAGAATCTCTCTCTCAATAAAATTGGAGTTTGGTTGTATTACCGTCGTCTCTGAGTCATCAGTGATACGCAGAGTTCATTCATCCATCCTTACTCACAGCCACATACCGCTCGTAGGCTCACGCCTGTTTTGTTTAGTGTCGTACGCCGACATTAGACTGGTGTCAGAATTCCTGATAATTTCGACCGCTAGAGGTCCCGGTAGTTCCACATATACAATAGTATTAATAAAATTACATAAAAATATAAAAATGGAATACAAAGTGAATAATATAACTAAAAGTAAACAATAAGGCAAATAAGTAATATAAATTGTTTATTCAAAAACATTTTTTGCTATCCATGTATCCAACGTTTGGCTAGCCAAAAATGTTATTGAATAAACGATTATCTTACTTATTTGGCTTATTGTTTACTTTTATTTAATATTTAAAGAAGTATTTTAGTATGAATGGTATAACAATAATACAATTGAATAACTGATTAGTAATATAAATAATTAGGTATAAAAATATGAAAATAATGGGGAAATAAAATTGTGGAATTTGAAAAGTATCTCACACAGTCATTTTTTATATTATTTCATAAAATTACAAAATTTGATACAGTATTTGATTATTTTTATCTTTTATTAGCAATATGAACAAATAAATTGCAGGTGGAAATGATGATAAATTACAATATATTTACAATTTCTGATTTAATTTTTAAACCTTTGTTCAGTTTGCTATTATATTTAAATTATTTAAAGTTTTTGTTATGAAACGAATTCAAAATTGTCAATATTTCAGTAGTGTTTCTGTTTCTCAATCCATATTCAAATGATAAATATGAATAATTCAGTTTTTGAAAATTCCTGTTTTTATACACATAACAGGAAATATTTTTATTACTAAAACATTTTCATCCTTACTACAAGGCCCTCATCACTGATTACAGTACTATAGAACTATAGGTCCTATTGGTTTATAGTACTATAGCCCTCATAGGAAGGCCAAAAACATTTTAATAATAAAAATATTTCCTGTTACATGAACTGTGTAAATGTTAAAAAGCATGAATAATTCAATTAGGACATTGTTTTATATTTTTTATTAAATTATTCAAATTAAGTTTGATATTTAAGAATTAACAAATTTCATGAAAAATTTATGCTTAGTTTGTATTTATAAAATTGAGAATTAAAATATTTAAATTTTATTTTCAGACAAGAACTTGCAGCAGCTTAACAAAATGGGAATGGTTATATTTGATTGTATCTGTTACATCACTGATAACTTCTCTGATATTAACATTCTGTACAATACCTACATTGAAGAAGGATTCATTTGATTTAACATTTGCATTGGTATTAATCTATACAACTTGTTAGTAGCATTTTTATATATCTAAAAATTTAATTTAAAAAGTTTTGTTATTCATAAAAGTCCAAAGAAATCAAATGTAGAGTTCTGTAGTAGAAATATTTTTTAATTTTACAGTTAAAACTCTAAAAATATACTAAATACAAACTGCTTTTGATGAATTTATTGAAGAGCATGTAACCTCTTCAATGTACAAATGTAATTTTACATACAAATATACAAAAAAAAGTGCCAATGTGAAGTTCTAAAAATTCAAAATGGCTGATAGAACAAACATTTGCTACTATCGTACTGTATGAGCTGAAGATAGCATTCATTTGCTGAAAACATTACTCATAAATAAAGTGATTTATGTGTTTTTAGGACTGCTTGTAAATGCTTTATAGTCTTTGGTAATTATATGCCGAAAAAATCAGTACTTGTACAGAAGAAGCTTCAATATTTGCTACTACTATGGAAACATCATAAAATAAAAAAAATTAATAGTCAAGAAAAAGGCAGATAAGTAAAAATAAATGTTATAAGTTAATTGGCAAAATAAAGTAGATTATTTGTAATAATGGCACTAAATGCAATGAAATTTATGTAGGATACACCAATAAGCTACTATTCATATGACTGAAGGAGTGGAAGGATGACATTGACTGTAAGCTAGAGAAAACTTTGCTTTACAGAGCGCTTTAAGCTATGATGTTACCATAGATTGGGAAAATTTTAGTGAGGATGGTAGAAAACCTGTTTAAAGATAAATATGCAGAAAACATATAGATGATAAAAGGAATATAAAGAAGAAAGAGACAGTAAATACATAGAAGAAGGTGTCAGTGAATATCCTACAACTGGAATCCATCAATAATACATAGTGAGTGGTATAATGAATACTATACTAATCCATAGTATAAAGATCTGCATACTCTGCAACATATTTCTGCATATTATATTATGTCTTCCTTTTGATGTTATTTAGCTTCATTTTTATGTAATTGTATTACATCATTTATCTATTTTATTTTGTTAATTAATTGATAACATCTATTTTCGAACTTTTTTACTCACTTTTCTTTTTCTTGATTATTAACTTTTTGTTTACATTATGATATTTCCATAGTAGTGGTAAGTGTTCATTCTACCATCCATTTTCAAACTTATAAAAAGTGCAAATGTGAAGTTCTATAACTATTTGTACTTAAAATTACATTTATACTCTGAAGAGGACATAAATTCTTGAAAGACTTTGTATTTAGTATATTTTTAGAGTTTTAACTATAAAATTAAAAAGTGTTCTTGCTACAGAGCTTTACATTTGGTTTCTTTAAAAAGTTTTAAGTATTAGCATCAGTAAATAACAATTGTTTATTGATATGTTAATACCTGAAAGCACTTTATAATAATAAATCTTTTTGGTTTGATTAATAAGCTTGTTGTGTGTTAATTTGGTCTCCTGAATCAGGACTTTATTATAATTTTAAATATATATAAAAAAAATCAGTTTATGCAAAAAAATAAATTTTATAAAATAGAAATGAATTTTGTTTGTTATTTTTCAGTGTTCTGTTTTTATTATGTTATTCATGGAGTTCTAAAAGAGAGAGCATTTGAATTAATGGTCTTTGTCATAACAATTATTATTCTCCTAATATACAGCATAATGAATTATATTTCACAAGCTCAAAACGAAAGTAAATTAAAATTGGTGAGCCAATATCTTCTGAAAATATCAACAATTATATTGTCAATAATAATAATAACTGCTTACAGATGCGGCTTATACTCGTATGTGTTTTGGGACCAGTTTTGATTACGGCAGGAATTTGGTTGAGTCGAGAATACTATTTGTCGGGCAATTTAATTTATCGTACAGTAGGTGCTAATATCAATCTACAATCCATGTGCCAAACAATGTTCCTTTGTTCTACGCTCTTGAAATTTGATCTCCAATTACAGGTAAAATTTATCATAAATTTACCAGTTTTTAAAAAACATAATAATTTTATATTGTAATTTCTGCTTTTGTAGGGAAGTATGGTATTACTTGTCATGGAAAAAGGAACACAAATAAAACATTCAGAGTCAATCATACTTGGTATAGGGTTTACTATCACAATCATATTTGTTTCAGTTGGCTTTTTAAGTGTAAATATTGATATTTGTTTTTATTTTTTTTAATGATTAAAAATGAATATATTTGTTTTAATAAATAATTTATTTTGATAATTTTATAGATGAGATATGAAAATAAAATTCTAATAAGTATATTCCTGATAATGAGTATTTCTGAACCTGCATACATTATCTATAAATTTTATGTGGTATGTATATTTTGTTATTCATATGCAATATTTTCACATGAAGAAAGTTTATATTGTTTTCTCCCAAAACATATTAAAATTGAGTAGCAAGAATGTTAATAACTAAAAAGCCATAAATTGTGCTTCTGATTGTGAAACATAACTACAAAATACAAGCATGCATGTATTTTGCAACCACATTTTAACCCTCATTTTAATATTTTTTTTTCCATTTGCATTATAATGCTAAATTATATAAATTTAATTATTTGTTTTTTTAATATATGAAAAAAGCAAAAATTGAATAATTAAGATTAGAAGGCATGTTTCTTACATGCTATAAGTTTTGACAGAATCTAACAGTAATTGATTCTCTTGCATCCCAAAAAAGAAGGTATAAGATAACTTAATCACTTAAAATTGATATACAATTAAGCCTATTAAAATAAATTTCTGAGGGATAAATGAGTCAGTTATTTACATTATAGTTCATTGTAAAACTAAAGCATGAATAACAGAATTTAGGATTTTAAGGACTGACATTTATCAGATAGACAATGGAAATAATAATCCTTCTAGCATTTTTGCCAGAATATGTAATCATAATTAAATTTAATTCAATAGTAGTAATAAATTAATTAAATATGATATAATTAGGTGTTCTTTTAGTTTTGACCACACCCGTAAGTTTTGTTCTTAACTTAAATTTTCTTAATCTTTATACTGAATCCAGTAGCACCAAAGCACATTGTATATATCATGTATAAAATGTGTTTTTTATTGGGCCATTTCAGATACTTTTATATAAATGCTGATTAAACAGCAAGAATTTTTGATGGAAATTCTGTGTGTATCAAAATATTTAACACATTAAAGCAGTGATTTCCAAACTTTTTGTGTCTGCACTCCCCTTTTTTCATAAAATATTGGCATGCCCCCTGATTTTCATAACAGTCTAATTTTATACTTACAATATGCCATATTCTGTATAAATAAAGTTCTTATACATAAAAAATATATATTTATTATAGTGTAATAAATTTTAATACAATTAAATCTTACAAAAAAAATGAAAAATATAATGCATGTTTAATACAACATAATATTTAATGCAATGAGTGGGCTTGTTTTTCACACAAATTCTCTCAAATCGGCATGTCATTGAAGATATCGCTGCTCACAATTCTTTTTCTATCACTAAACGAGATCAATATTTTTGACTTTAAAACAGCTACTGCAGAAAGTTTCTGGGTACATGGATATATGTATTTATAACCCTTTTGCCGATTCTTTTTTTTTCAACACCAATTTGAATTTATTTTTTGCTTGTTTGCCTTAAAAATGATGACTGTTAATTCTTGTGCCCCCACCACAGACTCACGCCCCCTACTGGGTCATGCCCCACAGTTTGGAAAACATTGCATTAAAGAATTATCAATATGTAGTTTTACTTTAGAATAGCAAAATAATCTTGAAACAAATGTAATTTTTGAAGCAATTTTATTTTCAATTTAAAAGTATATGTTTATATATGAATACTGTACAGGATTGTATGCAAACAACTCTGAAAATTGTGAGCAAAGAGAACAGGAGTCCATCAATTATCATTGTATTCAAACTACAACTCAATATGTCCTGGGCTATTGGATGGGAAGCTGGGATGACAAAGCATAAATAATGCAGTATATCAGTTTTATTTTATGCACTTTTATAATAAATTTTGCAATTTATCTATGCCTTAGCCTGTTACACTAAGGATTTCTGATATGTTTGAACAGGCTTGTTGTATCCCAAGAGTTTGAATTTTATTTTATATTCTCTTTCAAAGCTGTTTCTTTGTTGGTTGTTAATGACTTCAGAAAAGAAAAGGGAGATGCAACATTTATAATTTGTCTTTTATGACGACTCATACTTATCTAGCAGTTGAGAAAACTTTTCAGCTATAGCTCAGATGCAATAGGTTTTTCTAATGTATGTTTTTTTACTTCTCTTATTTGAATTCTACAAAAAATTCATATTTTAAAAGTACTTATGTATCATTTATTATATATACTATATGTTACAATATATATTTAAAAATTACATTTGAAATAAAACTGCACAATCTACTGATGCTACTGAAATGCAATGCATGTATCTATTATTTTATAAAAATAATACATTTCTCAAAATCTAATATGAATATTTTTAATGAGAATCTGATTCTTGTGTCAAAGTAACGATTTGATTTTTGTATCCCAAAAGTCAAATATTATGTAAAAAATAATATTTTGTGAATTCAGGTATAAATTCAGTTTATAAGTTCTTTTTTCAATTATTGAATGTTATCAAAAACAAAAATATGAACATTAATTGCAATGAATAAATATTAAACATAAATATGACATTTCAAACCACAGCAGTGACTCTAAGCCAAGTACAAATCACTGACTGACTCTTATCATCAGTCATTATGGCCAAAATTCAAACATGCTGTAACTTTATCCTAAGTTAAAAATTATTATTCTGACAATTACATTCGAGAAAAGTATTCAATAGAATACCAATGGCCAAATTTGTAGTTTCAAATCTTAACTAATTTTCACCAAATTTGGAATATAGGGATATCCTAGCTTAATTAAAATTTTCTGAAAATTTTTGCCCAATTGAGCTAAAATTAAAAAGTGCAGAAGAGGATGTCTCTCTTCTCTAGAAATTTCTCTATGAATCATTGTTCAATTGGTTTTGAACAAATCTGGAATACAAATGTTACTATGTTAATTAAACCTTTCTGAAAAATACAGTCCAATAAAAAACTAGATTATCTTTTCATCACAAACTCTTCTACTGATCATATCATTCTGATAATTTCAATCAAATTTGATATTGTACGCTTATTATTTTACTAAATTTTTCCTAAAAATTGCAATTCATTTAGATTAAAACTGAAGATATTTACTGAAATATTAACATATTTTTATTAGAATTTTCTCTCAGAAAAATAGTTTTCATCTAAAATGTTAATAATATACCCATCATAATCATCTAATATGTAAAAAATAAACCAAGCACAGTACTAAGAAATTAGGATATTTGTTACAAATTATATGTGGCTACTCTGGGTTGACATTACTGTTTTATTTTTTTTAAAACCAAATATGGCTGCAAATAACAAAACTTGCATATAAATTGTAACAAATTTATATGCAAGTTGACTCTGATTCAGAATGTAGCCAGGACACTAAGCAGAGCATGCCCATAAACTGATTTGTTTTAAAGATAATTAATAATTCACTCATCTCTCTTAAAAGAATTTAGGAAGTAGCCAATATCATACCCCTATCCTTATGAGAGAATGGACATCACTTAAACCAAGAACATACCAATGATCACTTACCATTTATTCTCTCTCCTTCTCATCCTATCATTTTTCTCCAAAGTTATCTTCTCTATACATTCACACCATTTACATTCTCAAACCATACATCCTCAGATTCACTTATTCTTTCTTCATTCTTTACTCTGCTTTCCTTTTTCGTGCTTAACATTTATATAGCCACTATATAATTGCTTCATCAATTGATCTTTGCACTTTGAGGTGAATTGATCATGTTTGAATAAGAGTTCACTTACATACTGCATCTATCACACATCTTTTCATTTAACACTGTTCCAAATGATAACATATGAGAAAACCCATTTCCCATTGCTTCAGTCATACCCTAATATGTCTCACTTCCAAATCATTAATATCATATTCTAGTGATTTTTGACCAATGTGCTGCAACATTCTATTGTATGCCAAAATATTGGGGAAATCAGAAGTGAGAAAAACTGAGGAATAAAACAATCATTGAAGTTAATTCTTATTTACCTTTTGTGAAAAATATATTGCATATTTTTCACAAAAGGTAAAATTCACAAACAATATTTTTTTCGTTTCCATGACAACTTAATTGTCGGATTTAAAAAAGAAAATATAAAAATTGAACGTGTGTGTCAAAATGAATTTCGTATTATTATGTTTGTTTTGGTTTTCTACTAATTTTTCTAATAAGAGTTTATATTTGTGTTCGATAGTCAAATTTATAGTTTGTTCTACCATGTCTTTCTGAAAGTTAGGTATAAAGACAAAGTATAACAGATTTCAATTATTACATATTTATGTATTATGTTCTATTTATTTTAATAAAGATAATTATATCTTTCATTTTGTATTTTTATTGTTTGCACCCAAAACATTATAAAACAATTGGACTTGATTTGTAAAGATATAAATGCTAATCTCAGTTTCTACAAAATTTCATTTTAAAAAATCATTTCTTATGAAATATAATTAATAAAGTATCATTAAATGTTTATTTTGATCTAGTCAATAAATATGCATTTGCTTCAGATTTACCAAAATAATTGTCTTTCAAATATATATACTAGTTATAATTCATAAAACATTGCTGCCATTCTCGATATGAAATCTTTTTCAATTTATAGTTCAAAAAAACCACGTTTACGCATATAAAATTTCATTCTTATCCTCAACGGGAATATATAAAAAACTCTATATAGTTTATATATAATATATGGCGGCAAATAAATACGGTATATTTATATTAGCATATTAGAATTTTAAAACATAAATCTGTAAATATCATACTCATAATTACCAATATTCAAAATTTAAAAAATGATATTAGAACATGTTATCTATTTACTCAATTCGTAACTAGAAAGTCTGCCTGGCTTGAAATAGTGAGCTATTAGTTTTTTCAGTTCAGAGCGCTGTAATCAACCCATCTCATTCATATACCTCACCCCTATTCTTAGTCAGAATGGATGTGTTCATTTTTAGCTTCCTCTATGCACGTTCGAACTGATAGACTTTATAACCGATCAACTTCTGGTAAGCTCAGCCCCCCTGTGAAGCAGATGACTATCTTTTTGGAACGAACTGTACATTTTGATATTAGAGTATTTCCATTTGACTTTTTTCAAAATATATTAAATTCTGTTATTTATTTTCTATAATTATTAGAGACTTTCTCATCTTAACAATTTTAACAAATATGCTAATAATAAAAACTTATTATTATTATTATTAATCTAAAATAAAGCATTTTGAAAGTAAAATTTATTGCATAATTAGTTATTATATATCATATCATATTTATTTAACAAAATTGTCTAAGTTCTGTTTCCTAGATTGACATTGTAAATAAATTAGGAAATATTAAATCATTATTAATATGTTTGGGATTTTCATTCATTGTAAATATAATTTAATTTATAACATTTTTTATTTCATTAAAGGCAAGTGACCAAGTTAAGATTCTACATAAGGCTACTTATATATGTGGAGTACTAGCACTGATTATTTGGGGATGTACAATTGTATGCATGTATTATGTCATGAAAAATTTTGGGAAAGGTTTAAAAGAGAAAGGTAAATTATTAAAAGTTTTCTTTGTTGAATATCAAAAAATAAAATTTTCTTATAACCACTGACTTAGACTCTTATAAAAGAGATCGTAATTTTTTGATTATAGTGTTTTACCATATTCAAAAAAAAATTGTATCAACATGCTATCACTAATTACTAGCACTTTTTAATAATTAGTGATAGCATGTTGATTACTGGATTTCATTCAAAAATTAACTTTTCTGCTGGATTTTTTGTAAAGGATCATCCATAAACTATGTTCATAAATTATGCCAAAATAGTATGACAATCTTATCTAATCATGATATCAGAAATTTGAAGACCCATTCCCCTTCTACTTAAAATTTTTTCTTTGGTTTCTTTTACAAAAAAATAATACATAAAATAGGGGAATTACACCATACTTCATTATTGTGGTGGTTATGTTCCACATTACTGCTATAAAGTGAATTGCAGCGTTTTTTTCAGTTGCTAATGCATATAAAAGTCTAAAAACATATTTATACTATTATTCATTTAGTGCACAATAGTGCTAGGCCTAAAAAATCATGGCCACACAGCCACATTTTAAAGCATTTGCTTATCATTTTGGAGGCTTAAGTTCAATTCTGGGTCTCACACCCCTAGTTTTTCAGGAAGATTCCAGGCCAAGCCTCTCTATTAATTTATATTTTATATAGCTGTTCTAAAGATTCTTTTGTAATCAGTTTTTAAATAATTTTAAAAATCTGTACAACTTTGTACGGTTTTTGTTTTTATAATATACTTGATGTATGCTTAGATCTGTTATGTAACAAAATATATGGCTTTATGGGCAGGTGGTGCTAAGGAGAGCACTTCCAGATGTATTCCTGCCCTATAAACTTTTAAATAATAACTTCAAGGGAACTATATCCCAAATAAACCTAAATTATCAAGCCAAATTTTAGCCCTTGAAACCATAACAGAAAAACCTAAATTATCAAGCCAAATTTTAGCCCTTGAAACCGTAACGAAAAAATTTTAATGATTTGAAATAATTTGAACTACTGTTAGCGCCATCTTGTAATTAGAATAATAATTAATTTTACAAATCAATGAGTGGCACATCTCATAATTAGAATAATTAATATTTTATTAAATCAATGAGTGGCATATCTATTAATTAATAATTGAACTAGGATTTTTAACTAATTTATCCGAAAAATTAATAATTGAACCAGAATTTTTAACTAATTTATCTGAAGAAAAAAATCTGCCTCGGCCTTAATAATTGAACTAGGATTTTTAACTAATTTATCCGAAGAAAAAATCTGCCTCGGCTCGGGATCGAACCGGGAAACTTACCTGAAGAAGAAAAAATCTGCCTCAGCCCGGGATCGAACCGGGAAAAAAATCTGCCTCGGCCCGGGATCGAACCGGGGACCTTTGGGCTAAACAACTAAATTATCTGAAGAAAAAATCCACCTCGGCCCGGGATCGAACTGGGGACCTTTGGGCTAACGTCCCAACATCATCGTCATACTGCTAGACCACCGAGGCCAACAAGCAGATTGATTCTTCGGACAGTTATATTAATTTAGAATGATTTTTGATTACTTACATTGGACTTTTGCCGATAGATCCACACCTGGCCGGGCTAAATGGCCAAGTGTGGATCTATCCAATTTCCAATTTCCTAGTAGTGTTGTACCATATGAAAGGTTTGAATGTAACGAAAAAGATAGCTAGAAAAAGTAATAAAAAGTTGGCTACAAGAAGGAATCTTACTCTATTCAACGCATTACGTAATGATAAAGATCCACTGAAAGACCAAGAGAAGAGTGATGTTTATAAAATACCGATCAAGGACAAAAGAAAAAATGAAAGTAGAGCGTATATAGGTGTTACATCAAGGACTATAAAGAAAAGGATTGAAGAGCATAAAATGGATGTACAGAATGCTAGATTAACAACAGCATTGGCAATAGAAGCATATAACAGCTACATTGAGATCAAATGGGGATGAAGTAAAAAGAATTAAGCCAATACCGATTAACACGCAGCCTACAATAACAGAAGCGCTGGAAATTATGAAGAGAACAGAGAAAGAAAAACTAGTTAACGACAAGTTGAACTGGGAGCCGCCGGCAGCGTGGAAGTATGCATTAGCGGATAGTAGAGTGTAGATGATATGTAACCTAGTCGATGTAGTATGACTAGTTAGACAGATTGAGGGTTTTGTGTAGATGGTTTATGGACTTAGTATGATCGCTAACCTAACAACAAGTCGATGTAGTATGACTAGTTAGACAGATTGAGGGTTTTGTGTAGATGGTTTATGGACTTTGTTGTTAGGTTAGCGATCATACTATTTTCTGTGTTGAAGATACAAGAGAGATGTGAAAAGTGTTATACCCTGTGTAGATTGTTTATTTTAATAGTTTAAATGTGGCTTTTTATGTTGTTATTATTATTTTAAAGGTTAAATCTAAGCCTGTAATTTTGAAATTTCGAATGTGAATGTGAATTTTAAATGTATTTGGTAATGTTTAGTTTTACCTTAGCAATGTTCTTATAAATGTTTGTTAGCTTAATTCGAATGTATAGGAGATAAAAATACCTGAAGATGGCATAGGAACACTTCTTTTGAATGATACCTTTTTTATAATATTGCATTGGATTGAAAAACAATTATTTAAATAGTGAAAATATTTTTTATGCAGATAGGACAAAGAATTTGGCTTGATGATCTTAATTGTCTGATAACCTTAGCTGCTTTTTATATAAATTATCCATTTCATACGAGAAAAATAAATGCAAATACAGAATATTATAATACATTTTCATATGTGGAAATCTACCAGAACATATTGTACCAGTCCATTTTTCTAATGTGCTCTATTAGGTTTCTAGATCAGCACTTTCATGCTGGGAGAAATTTTAGATGCAGCAAAATCTTTATCATGACACATTAGATATGTTGTAAAATTTCTTTTACTCGTAATAATAATCAGGAGAGAGATAATTTGCATAAAATATTAATAATATTTGATGGAAATTTTATAATTTGCATCAAATATATATGTGATGGATATTTTTTCAACAGATAAATCATTTTAGGAATTATTATAATTTATGGAAATTTTATAATTTGCATCAAATATATATGTGATGGATATTTTTTCAACAGATAAAAATTATAATAATTCCTAAAATGATTTATCTGTTGATATTCTTTGCTTCTATATCATAGAAATTAAAATTAGTTAAACATATCGGATCATCCCAAAAGAAGTCATTTTTCGTATTAAGTACATTTCGTATTTCGATTTGTCATTTTTAGTATTAAGTTTTGAAAGGCTATAAATTCTTCATTTGAATCAATATTCAAATGAAGAATTTATATTTAAATATTCAAAATCAATAACACACTTTCAACATTGCGGTAGTTTAAAAAAAGACATCACTTTCGGGATAATTTGATATATACTTTCTTCCTTGTATATTTATACTAATATTAATATTTAAAAAAAAAAATAACCTGTGTTCAAACCAAACCCTGTTAGAAGTGATGACTGTTATGTGTTGATGTCATAAATCAGAAATACTTTGTTTCATTAAATTTAGAATTGTGTAAAAATATATATAAAGTTGTTGCTCTCAGACCATTGTATGTTAACTTATTGCATATGAATTGTACTGACTACTCACAGTGTTTTTATATTTTGCCTTTTTCTTTTTATTTGTGACATACTTTTTATAGACTTAATAGATAAATCCTTAGATTTTTGTTTTAGGATTTAATGTATTACTATTTATCTTGGTTTTTCCTATAAAAATAATTATGATGTATTATATTAACAGTTTATGGACTTGTGGATCCAGAAGTTATTCCTGAATCAGAAGTAAGAGAAAATCCAGAAAATCAAAATTGAGAATTTTTTAATGCACAAAGCCATATTCTATATACATGAAACTTATTTTCTAATAAAAATTCAATTATATTTTTAAGTATGTACAGTATATAATAAATAATTATATGATATTGGACTAATTTTATACAGAAAGAATGGAATACTAGTATTTTGTAAAATTTTAATATGGTGATTGTGTTTATTCAATGTAACAACTAGTCAACAAGATGTACATTTATCAATAATGGTGTTTGATCAAATGATCATGTTATCTGCTCAATTTGTAAAAGCATTTAGTATTAATTAATCATGCAAACAAATATAGCTTAATATATTAATATGTCCTAAATTTCAAATCATTATATAAATATTTAAAATATTTTTTATATTGAATAATAATCCAATATGATCTCTGATCTGTAAAATACAATATAAACATATTTTAAATTAATTTCATTTGTAAATATTGTCAAGTTCTACAAAAGCATATATTTGAAATCAGAAAATAAAATATGTTTCTTCTATTGTAAGAAAATTTTCTTCCAATTACTTGTGTTGTTCTATTTAGTGATTTAAAAAATGGTATTTAATTATTGAACATTAAATTGATCCTCTCCAGATCAAAAATTGAATAAGCAATAAGAAATTACTATAAATTTCATAGCTGTGATGCTATACATTCTCATAGATATCACAATAGTATAAATCCAAAATCATTATTTTAGAATGTTTTTGACTATATAAGGTTTGATTTGAACCATTTCACAAGTAAATCAAAAATGATTTAATTTTCAATTACCCAGTATCATTATTCATTATAGCACCACAAGTATCAACAACGTTGTTGTTGATACTTGTGGTGCTATAATGAATTTTAACAAATTACAAAGCCAAAGGAACTACACACAAACTGATACTGTCAGTATATGAGACCACTGCATGAGGATCTATACATAAATGAATTGCATTGGCCAACTGATTTGAATCATGATCGTAAGTTAAGGACAACTTAATTGAAATATGTCATTCTATCAAATTGTTGAACTGATTAATCAATGTTAAAATATCGTATATATTCAATACTTCTGAGATTTAAAATTGAATTTTTAAATCTCAGAAGTATTGAATATATAATACACATTATTAATAATTAAAATTGAATTTAATTATTGTGTTTGTGTTTGAGTATAATTACTACAGGTGCTTCTCTCAAATTTGTAAGCAGAATGTTCTTAACACTCGTACTTATGAAAATAGTGTATGAATTTTTCAGAAAATTTTCGAGAATTTTAAATAATATAATAATAGAGTGCTCTACAGAATTATTTATTTGTTATTAGTGTTATAATATAACACATGGCACTATTTCTACCAAAAAGAATTTTTATTCAATTTCTAAAATAACAAATTTCTAATTTGTCCAATTATGAAATATATTACAATATATTATAGATTAGCAAGAGAAAAAAATACAAATTTCAACATCTATAATTGGTTATAGAAATAGAAATTATATTAAATCTTTTTAATTTCATTAATATGATTATTAACAGTGTAAACAAAGTATTAATGCTTCAATAGTGCTACATAAATAAAAATTTAACATTTAATTATAACTTATATATATTTCTTACAGTTTCTTTCAAATCCAATATAACCGTATTAATGTCTTTTTCGGTTGTATCTCGTCCTGTGGTCAATCTTAATGTACTTTCAGCTAGTTCTTTGGAAATTCCCGATGCAACCAGAACAGATTGGTCTCTAAAATATAAGTTTGGTCAAATTTTAATAATTAATATAACATATTTAAAAAAATCACTTACCCATTATTACTATGACAAGCTGCTCCAACACTTGCTTGAACAACATTTACTTTTTCTAATATATGTTGACCTCAATGTTAAAACAACAATATTAGTTCCTATGTCTTTTATGTATTTTTCTCAATGTTAATAAAAATATGACTTTATGCATTCTTTTTATTAAAGCAATCTTAACTGATGAAATACCTTTTATATTGTGATTGGTAAAAGCTACACTGCAAGTATTTGGAAGTCTCTCTCTATTCCTGAGATTATTAAAATGCACCAATTCTCCAAAAACTTCCTGTAAAATATATACTACTTTCAAATTAATGTCATTTGCTGTATTTATTAAACTTTATTTATAATAATAATCGAGTCTGCTGAGAGAAATTTTTGGATCAGTGACAAGTCTGTGATCTGGGCCCCACTTAAAAAAGTTCATCACTTTGGTTTAATAAATGTTTAATGTTTTATATGACTTTTTTTACTTAAAAAAGTGTGCAATAAATTCAAAATTTGATACATTACAAACTGTGCATGGCCTACACTATACAGTTGCACACTTTACAAGCACAAAACCTTCATCTATCAAAATACTGTTATACATAAAAAGTTTATTTTGGCCAACAATGATTTTGGCACAACTGCTTTGGGTCGTAGACAGTGTGCACTGGCTGGGGTCTGCAAACTATCAGACACATTATGTGACTTTTGTCACAGGCCCGATGGTCGAGCCCGTGACAAAAGTCTGATGTCACCCCTCTCAGTGGCCCTGAAAATAATTACAAAAGTCTCTGTTTAGTAATATAATTATTTTTTTATTCATTTAATTTATAATTTAATTCCATATATGAGATATGTTGTAAATTTGCAAAACTATTAATTTCAAAATCAATATCAATACCATTGTGACAGTTTTATATAAATGCTAAGTCTGGATTTACTAACTACCAAAAACAAAAGTATTAATAAATTTATTAAGTAATAAATCATCAAAAGAAGTAAGGAAAAAAGACCTTAGTTCTACAAGTTTGGTGTTAAGATCAGAGAACCTAAAAGATTTATGATCTACCTAATATAGTCCTTATTGCTTGCCAAAACTGAATAGCATTGACTAATAATATGAACCAATCCATTTACATATTGTTCATATTTGAAAAATTGAATTCTACAGATTGCTTTATTTATGCTTTGAAATAAACTATTCATTTAAAAACAATTAACTTGTTAATTAATCCAACAAATAATATAAACAATAATTCTATTTTCAAACAAAATATTAAGTGACTAATCTATATCTCCATTTTCAATAAAGCAAAATAATTATTTAAATCATGAGAAACTATAATAGTACATCATCAATGAAGTTGATTCTCTTTCAGGTTAAATAACAATTTAATTATGATATATATATAAATTCTTATTAGCATCCATCTTTTTATAACATTTTTCTATTAATAATTCATCAAAAAGATATTAATCGTAACTCAATTATCCATGAACTCTCTTCTCTAGTCAGTGATTATATAGCCATGATGCTATCACTTTAAATGAGTCTGGCAATAAGATAAAAGAAAAAATATATTTAATGCAAGAAAACTTCACATTCAATTCCTTATAAATTGTCAGTATTTTCAGTCATTGTGAAATGTCAACTATTTTCAGGAATGAATGTTCTCAATCTCTTCTCAATCTCCATAGATAAAATTTGATTAAGTCAAATTTTATCTATGGAGATTGAGAAATATTGCATATACTGTATATATAAAACAAAAAAATAATTTTGTCCTGTTAAGAGAGACTATTTAAGAAATAAAATAGATGATCAGTTTATAGTTTTATCACTGATAAAAAATAAAAAAAAAATGGAATTTAGTGTAATTTGTCATTCAGATTATTTTGATTGTTGATTGAATTTATTTGTGACCTACTATTTTTTATATTACTAAAATAAAAAGAAGAAAAATAATCTACTGGTGATTTGGAAGATATATCAAAATCAGTGAAATATGGATCAATTCTCACAAAAATTTTGTAGCAAAAAAAAAATTTATTTTCAGCAAAAACTGAATAAGTCAAATCAAAAATCTATACTCATATTTAGCATTGTTTCTCTTCTGGATGCTTAAAATTTAAAAAACTTTATTATATTTCTCTTTTAAATTCAATAAAATTTATTTATTTAGACCTTTATTTAAATATATAATAATGTGATTATTATATGGAATAGAAATATTTGCATTATTTTTTTTTTATTAGAGAGGATCTGAGTTACCTGAATTACCTATATATATTTGAGTAACTCAACAAATAATAATCACATCAGCTTTAGGTTTTAGACATTACCCTTTTCTATAGATACACAATTTTATTTCAAAAGTTTAAAATACAAGTTTAAAATTTAAACTTTTCAATTATGGTTAGAGAAATAATGCATAAAATGATTTAATAACATGTAAAAAAGTCACTTTCTTTCTTGTAATTACTTAAATATAAGAAATAATTTGACTTTTTCAGGGATTTTAAAATCTTCACTATGGAAAAAACATGAAAAATAATATCAAATATATTAAGCCCCTTACATAGTTTCAACTTGTGCATCCACGTATCTCTGAAACTGCATCAGTCATTTAATTTTTGCTAAATTTCCATAAAATACTAAATAAAATTTTCTTAACAAATTACAATTTTGCTAAAATATCATCTTATTGTCTTAAATTTTCTTATCTATGATTAAAATGGATACGTAAATTTCTTTTGCCTATTCACACATTATCAAATTTAAACATTGTTGTACTTGCGTGGTCTATGATTTATGCAGAAATTTTTTGATGAATTAACTGCTAAGTTGGAGTACTATATGTGTGATTTATAAAATATGATCTTTAAGGACACTTTGTATTATTTACAATGACAATAAAATTATAATATCTATCTAATTTGATATTTAATATATTTCATAAAAAAATTTAACTAATATTTACAATTATTTTTTTTTACTAGATAACCTTTAAGATCATGCTTAATCAAAAATTTTAGCTTTTACTTTTGCAAAAACTAAAATTTGTATATTGAACTAAAAACAAAAAAAGTAGAAATTAATAGCTACATAAATAAAGCCTTACTTCTTTTTCCTGATAAGTATTTACTTTCAAAATAAAATTTGAATTATATAACCAAAAATGATCTTTCAGTTTTATTTTACATCTGTTTATACAGTTTATGATTTAAATTATTTTTTTTTTCACATATTCATAGTCCTATATTGATTTTAATCTTAAAAAATTTATTGCTACTGCATGCATTTGAAAGCATAATCTAGATAACATAGTAAAAATATCCATTTACAGGCTAAATCAATAAATATTTAAAATAAAAGCCTGTTATATGTCATTCTATAACTATATCGCAAAAAATTATTTTCTGCATATTTAAATTCTTATTGTACTATAACAAAAAATATGACATCAAATATTTTTGTTTTATATGTATGATGATCTAAATTACACATTTATCATCCAGATATTTTTGCTTAAATATTGGCTGAATAGTATTACATAGAAATATGAAAATTTTCAGTAGCAACTAAAAATCTATTTTAAAATTCTAAAAACATTTTTTCCTCAATTCACTTTGAAAACTTAAATATTATAAGAAATCTTTATAATGAAAACACATTGATATTTTAAATATTAAAATCATACCTTCAATTTCCTTTCCAAATAGTCTCTAGTCTTTTCCATATTTCTCTGATAAATATCTAAATTCTTTATAATTAATTCAGAAGCCTAAAATTAAACATAATTTTCTTGAATTTAACAGAATTTAATGCAATAAACAGAACAAAGAATATTTAATTTTACCTTTCCTAGACCAACAATCATTGCAGTATTTTCTGTTCTATTAAGTTAGTAATTAGTAACTTATAAGACAATTTTTAAATATTTGGTTCTTACCCTGGTCTATAGCCTTTTTCTTGTCCTCCTCCATAAAATATGGGATAAATTATGTTGTTTTTATCTGAATTAAAATATAATGCTCCTATTCTAGGTCCATAAAACTATAAAACAATTTTAATATAAAAATAATATAATTTTTAAATTTAAATTAATTTCACACTAACCTTATGTCCGACTATAGTTAAAAAATCAATGTGCAAATAATCAACGTCGACAGCTATTTTTCCAATCGCTTGTGCAGCATCAGTATGAAATAAAATTGGAAAGTTTCGTTGACAATTTAACTGTTGTAGTCTTTTGCCTAACTGTGAAACTGGCTAAAGAAAATTGAAATTATTTTCAAAATATATCATTTATATATACAGTAAAAAGTCCAAAAATGCAGACTGATTAGTGATTTGGTCAGTTTGGATTTCCAGATTTTTGTGCAGTACTTTTAAAAGTCAAATCTATAGAAGAATAAAGAAGAGATCAACAAAAAAATTTTGTTGATTTATTCATTAATTAGCAAACCTGTGTCTAGTTTTGCTCAGGCAGTTTATTGTATTTTTTTAAAGGTTTAAATAAAACAATGAACTAATTTATATTAATTTTTCAACTTTTATTAAATGCTGCTTACAAATAGATATACTTGTTCATTGTCTTTGATTATAAATAGGCTGTAATGTGCTGCCATCTATTGATTAAAGAGACTGTTATATAAATTACACTAATTTCTAGGGATATATTATTAATAATAATACCTCTATACTCTATATATAATTTGTTTAGCTAACTTCCTTAATAAAAATTGTTTCATAAAATCAATTTAGCTGTTCTTGTATTTTACAATTAAACATATTAGCAATATATTACAAGGTTATTTATTATTACCTGTTGATGAAAATAATTTTTGTATATTATGGCAATCCTTTACGATTTATATTTATGATATCCCGCTTATAAATTTTTGCATAAAGCCCCTAACAAACAAACTGTTTTTGTGTTATAAGTGAACAGACAGATACATAGACACAGGGATTTTTAGATTTATATAATACTAGCATACCCGTGCCCGGCGTTGCTCGGGCAGTTCATGGTGTAGTACTTAAGTTATCTTTCTCTTAAATTATAACCTTTTAGATGACCTTCAGGATTTTCTTCAATGTTTTCTGAAAATCTTTCCCGTACAGATACGTTTTCTATTTGAAATATGTGTCTTTTCGAATGTTCACTTCTTTATCTTTCTTTCTCTATTAGAATTCTGTTGATTTGTTCGATCTTCCAATGTTTCATTTTCCCGAGTTAAATGCATTCGTTTAGCACCAGGAGTTAATTCACCTAAAGAGTTCTTTCTTTTTCGTGGCATTATGAAATTTATACAACTACGATATACAAAAACGTTATATCAAAACACGTGAAACAACAGTTATAATCTCGAACCAAGAATATCAAGAAATACGTGAATTAGTCTCAAATACAGATTCTTCTTCATAATAAAAACTTACATGAAAAAATAAAATAATCAGTGATTGAAAAAGATGATAGATTAAATAATAAATCAGTAGTAGCATAAATAATTCGATAATTTTTATAAAATTCTGTTGTTGTAAGTTAAATTGTTGCGTTGCTATGGCAATGACGGTTTCGTTTCTCTACACGTGGTAATGATAGTGACAATCTTAAGGGGCATTAGAAATAACAGTTATAGTCTCGAACCAAGAGCATCGAAAAATACGTGAATTAATCTCAAATGCAGATTATTCTACTTAATAAAAACTTACAATAATGAAAATCACGAAATAAAATAATCATTGATTAAAAAAAGGTAATAGATTAAATAATAAATCAGTAGCAGCATAAATAATTCAATAATTTTTATAAAATTGTATTATTGTAAGTCAAATTGTTGCGTTGCTATGGCAATGACGGTTCGTTTCTCTACACGTGGTAATGATAGTGACAATCTTAGGCTGAATTTCCTAATGCCCGTTATCTTGCCTTATAATTGAACATACAGGCACAGGTATTTAGATTTATATATATTATATATAATATAATATAGATTAGATATCTCTAATAATCATATCTGCGAATAATACGTGGTCGTTAAGCCTAACCAAAGTTTAACATAAGTACCACGTGGTCACTAAGCCTAATCAAAGTTTAACTTAAGTATATTAGGCTAAATAAAGTAATGTAAGCTATAATCAATAGAAAATTAGAAAAATATTTAAAAAATACCTTAAAAACCTTTTAATATGAAAGCTTAAGTTCAATAATTTAACGAAATAATATACAGTTCAATACTCGATATCCGCCATTAAAAGCAGTCTCATTGGGTTATAATGGTCACGTTCAAGAATCACATGTCCATTATGATCCAATGAGACTGCTCAGTTACTAAGCAGACGATCTTAGTAATCTAATGATATCGGTCAGCTAACATGTCACGTGATCATTGTAAACCAGTGAGGTTGATCAAGTAGCGCTGATCTTCCATCTTTGATTGTTATCAAGTAATTTACGCCAATTACAATATATAAAACCAATTTCTAATAATCAATCCCTGTCTGTCACGGAATTTAAGCAAAAAACTTTACAAACAAAAGTTATTTCATAAAAATCCATTCAGCCGTTCTTGCGTTATAACTGAACATACATTCTCAGGCATTTCTGATTTATAATATATATAGATGTATAAATAAACATAGAATGATTCATTTATCAAAATAAGCATATTTATTCATTGTCACTCTGCATCTGTAGTTATCACATGTGCATGTATAACAAAAACAATGTATAACAAAAATGTTTCACACAAAAGCACAAAAAGTTTTAAAAAGTCTGGATTTTCAGACTTTACTGTATGAAGTTTATGAAGTTTTACCTGTATGATTCCTGTTTCGTTATTGGCCAACATGACTGTGATGAGACAAGTATTAGGCTGAATTTCTTTTAACACATCTTCAACTTCTATAGCTGCTGTACTTGTTGAAACAGGAACAAAGGTAACTTCTAAAAAAAAAAAAACAGCATTTAATGCTAATTTGAAAGATTTATATATTTAAATTGAAAGTGGATGAATACATACCAATGATTCCTTTCTTTGAAAGATTTTTCAGAGGCAAAGTTATTGAATCATGCTCAATATTTGTGGTAATAATATGAGGTAGAAATTTTCTTCTTTTAAAATTATTTTCACAATGAACTGAGAAGTTATCATGGAAATACTGGATGGCAGAATATATGACTAGATTGTTGCCCTTTAAAAGTTTTGATGATAATATTAAATTCTTAAAAAGCAAAATTTAATATATAATTTATAATTTTAAATAAAAGTTTTAAATTTTCATAAATTTATGAAAAATACTTTAACATTTTTTATTGTATATAAAAGTTAATCATATATTAGATATTGGTCTATCAATTATACGAATGTACATTCTGAAAAAGCTTCATTTGTTCTTACAAGACTTTTTAGTCAAATTTTTTTAATTGGAAAATTAATATAATATAAATATTTATTTAATGCTTATGTAAATTCAACTTTATATAACTATTCCCCATAAATTCAATAATAATAGTTTTTTGAGATACAGAAATCATTTAAAGATATTTAATTTACAAATACATGTTAATCTTTGTAATAAATAACATGACTATGTATGCATAAAATGGTTAATCATTTTACCTTGCCTTGGAAATGGTATTTTCTGTTTCTTATAAAACTTTAATAATCTAGCATCTGAAATCTGAGATTCAATTTCATGTTGGAGAAGATTCAACTGTCTTCTAAGTCAATTTAAATCCAGTCTATCATTTTGGAATTTAATGAACAAATCATAATTCAATAAGCACAGGCAATTACTGTCCATATGTTTAATAAACAGTAATTGCCTGTGCTTTAGTTTATTTATCATATTCTACTAATCTGTAGTGGTTTAATATCTATTTTATATCATCCAAAGTGAATAAAAGTGCATATGTAAGCTTGCGAAATGTATAACTGTATGTATTGGGAATATTCCAAAGTTTTAATAATATTTTCAGTAATTTTCACTGCTGAAATTCCAATGATGCTGTATTATGGTTTCTTTTATTATATTATACAAGATAAATTTTATTTAATAAAATTTAGTTTGTATAAAGAGTATAAACTCCATTTATTTACGCAAGTCAGTAAATACATAAATAAGAAATTAATCTATATAAATATATCATAATTAATATTTGGAAATTGTCTGTTGCACAGTCAGTCAGAATTTTTATAAAAATGAAAATAGAAAATTAATTTTACAGTTTTCAACTGAAATAAATATAATCTTTTGAAATATTAAAACTGTAAACTGAAATACTAGATTAAATACAGCTCATTAGCAAGTATGGATTTTTTTATTTAGCAATTTTAATGCTAAATAAAAAAATCCATACTTGCTAATGAGCTGTATTTAATCTAGTATCGTATTAAGCAAGTAATCTATAGTATTTTTGAAAGTTTGTAAACTGAAATCTTACCTCAGTCCCTCCTGATGTAAATATAATATCTATCAAATAAAAAGTAATTATTACTTTTGAGTGTCAAAATAAAATATTTCTTGAAAAATAAAATTGAAGTTATTTTCTAAATTTATTAAATAGACCTAAAAGAAAAATTAAAAAATTTAAGGATGACTGTATATTATTTTGATAATAGTTTTAAATGTGTCAATAATTATATTATGAAACTGAAATAAATAAAATTGTGATTAAGTATTAAGAACTATCTATTTTAATTTTCTTCAGAATATACGTTTTTAATAATTTTGCATATATATATATTCTAAGGCAAAATTAATATAATTTATAAATAAATATTGAATTCTCTATTAATTACATTTTTATAAATTTAAAGTTTAATTTTCTTTCCTTATTATTGTAGAAAATACAATTTATGATATATATACAGTACATATATTAATATAAAAATCTTAAATATGTTTGAAAACAGTTTTTATTACTTCATTTTCTTTATTGTACAGTATATTACATTAAGATGTCTAAGTCTAAATGGAACTGAAGATTAATCTAATAATATAAGAGGTTGGATAACTTCAGAACTTTCAGATAAAGACTTTGTTTTTTACTTGTTATAAAATAGTATACAAAATACATTTACTTATTTGAGAAAAGTTAAGTCTGTTAAGTATATTGAGCAATTGATTTTTTTATAAAATGCTACTATGATATATTTGATTTTATCTGTTTAAGGACTCAAATTATTGTTCAATTGTATGAGCCATGTTACTAAAACAAAAATTTTTAAGTTTAATAAAAATCATCATAATGTTATATCAGTGTGTCAGTCAGGGATCTGGAAAATTCGCCCCCTGCATTTTGCCCCGAGAACGTTTCACCTCCAGAACATTTCACCCCCAGCACTATTCGCCCCCTGCATTTCGCCTCCGACAATTCGCACCCAGCACATTTCACACCTCCCTTGTAAATAATGAATAGGCTACAAAATTGCAAATAATACACAAATTTTTTAATGATTCTAATTTATTTCATTTTAATATAATAAATGCACATTATTATCGTTTAAAACTCGAATTTATATGCAATACCTCTACTCAATAATCAGAATATGATTTTGAAAAAGTTTGACTATTCTTTTGATATGGATTAGTTCATTCTGCATTTTAAGTTAGGGGATAAACTAAAAACCAAACTATTGTTGGCTACAGTAAGTTACGATCGGGTGAGAAGTGACGTTCTCCAGCAGGTCCTAGCCCTTGGATCCCACATATGCATACATCAGTGGTTCTCAATCTTTTTTCTGTTGCGGAACACATTTTAATATTTTAAAATTGGCATGTTTGTGTGTTTTATATGCTTATTTCTGTGGTTCTCAACCTTTTTTCTGTTGAGAACCATTTTTCTGTTGAAGAACACTTTTTAATATTTTAAAATTTGGCGGCACACCTAAATATTTTAAATAATAATTTAGAATTTAACAATCAATATTCATTAACAGATTATTGTATTTATTCTTATTACATTCAGATTACAGAGATGTGAGAGATACTCGTACACGGGATCATTAAATGGCGTCTCTTATTAAGTTATACCGCCACATGCGGATTTTGATTTTTTAGAGAAACTGTAATTTTAATTTAATTTTTTTCTTTAATTTTTAAGTTATCAATAACGATAAAAAATTTTGGATGTTGCAAAAATTCAAGGGTAAAATTTTTCTAACGATGTTCTGTTTATAGGAATCTGTAGGACTGCAAAAGGGATATCTAGCCAACCACGTTTCATTATTTACATATATGATATATACATACATACAATTCATTCTTAATTTTTCGCGGCACACCATTAAAGCTTTGACGGCACAGTGGTTGAGAACCACTGGCATACATGCACACATATCATATTGCATCATGAGAGCAAAGATGATCTTAAAAAATTAATTTATTCAATCATTGACATATTTATACAATTTTTTAAAGTAAACTCAAATTCATTTTAAATTTATTGTTTTATATTTTTTGATGATGATAGAATCATTTAATAAAAGAATTCAATAATTTTTTTTCTGTTATATTATTTATTTAGTAAAATTCTTGAAATTACTTTATCAGTGTTTAAATTAAATCAGTTAAATAAAAAAGTGATTTCAAAAAGTTTACTAATTATTTTAAATAAATTCATTTATAATTATTGATATTACTCTTAAGAAATAGAATTTATTTTACATTTCATTTATGTGTATAGCTTCATGACAATCAACTTAAAAGTTTACCAGATACTTTAAGAGAATTAATTCATCTTGGAAAACTTAATCTCAGGTATATGAATTAAACATTTTTATATTAATAAAATATAACTATATTAAATTTTTTATCAATCTCATTTTATATAATGAGATTGATAAAAATTTATGAAATTTATTTTTAAGACTGTGTCTGTATCAAATGAAATTTCATAATTTTTATTGGAAGTCATTCCTCTGTCTATTGCAAACATGCATGAAAATTTTATTCTTCCTATAAATCTTCACAATAATAAAATGAATAATAAAAGAGGGAGCATAAATTTGACATCAGCTTTAATATTTTATAATAATTTAATATAAAAATATATCACAAAGACATTTATTTTAGAATGGGATAAGAAGTCATTAGAGAAAATGACAAAATAATAATAAAAATATTTTCAAAGAATCTTTGATTATTTATTTGATTCGTTATAAATGTATTCCACTGTATATATCCCATTCTTCTAAAAATTTGTGGTGGGCCATGTCGGTCTGTCAGTTCCTTTTCTGTTTAAATGAAATGATTATGTCTAATTATCATAATTAATTCTTATTTTAAATGTTTAGAATTCAAAGATTTTTCTTTACCTTACATTTTTATTAATACAATTTTAATTCTATATATCATATAATGAGCAGTTACTTAATTTAAAAATATAGAAAAAATTCTTATTGTTAGGAAGCGGCCGGGCCTTTCAATCTTCTACGGGCCCCGGGTATTTGTCCCTACTTTCCCTCCGTCTCAGAGCCACTGAATCCAATATGCCCATGGTGCATATTGGATTCAGTGGCTTACCATACAAGGCACTGGCGCATCTAGTACGTCTGTGTTGCCTAGACGTACTAGATGCCGTCTCTCTGGATGACGATTTTAAGTGGGGCTTATTTTCGAGGTTATATTTTGAGGTATATTATTATTTGAGGTTATATTTTGTCCATCCTGAAAAATAACGCTAGAGCTTATTTTCTGATTAGATCTTAATTTCGGGGAAAGACGGTAGGTTTTATTATTTACGTCTGTTAATATAAATCAAGAGTGTCCTAGTAAACATTAGTAGTGAGAAACCCATAAATTTTGGAACAAGGTTCGTAACTGAGCGTCCAAAGCAAAGTTAAGTATTTAAATTATTTAATATTTTTAATTTATTCATAAATGTAATATTTTTCCTTAAATTAAATTTTATAAAAGCTTAATATATTATTTCCTTTATTTATGAAATAATTTAAAAAAATCAAACAATTAATAAATATTAATTATTAATGGATTAGATTTACAAAATTGTAATCTACCATTTCGAAAAATACCACCCAATCAGAAATTTTTTTATCGAAATATTATGCGAATTTTTAATAATTTATTTATAAAAATACATTAATAACTCTAATATCAGAAAAAAGTGAGTAACATACATAATGTAGAAGCCATCAAAGTTTTTAATTCTAAAATAGAAATAATTCATACGACGACTGTCTTTACTAGAAGCCCTCGATCTTGTTTCTTTTGTAACTCCGATTAACTACTGTTTAAATTTGCCATCGTTTCCACACCAAAAGTTACTAATTCCTCATTCTCGTGGTAAACAAGAGTAATAGGAGATGGTGGTTCGTGTCGAATTGCTCCTGGCTGAACGAGTTTTGATTCTGTTCAAACTAAGATGTACGACTATGATGACATCGTGCCAACAATTGAGTGGCATTAGGTATGAAAGATGTATTGTTTTTATTGACTCCTTCGAGGAACTAGATGAAACCTCGTCGTATTTAGTCTTCCATATATTGGAGGATAACTAGATGATGGCAATTTTTGTTTTCTCCAGTTTTAAACAATTATGGATACCAATGGCTAAAAAATCTTTTTCTGAAGAGAATGCGCAGAGTTGGCAGTTCGATCTAACTTAAAGAACGGGATAGAGTTATCAGCACAACTGTTCGCGGTTGAAGGATGGAGCAATTTTTCTCTTGCTTTTCTGTTCGTAAATCCAATCCGCGGCGGGCATGATTGTCCGAGTGTCTAAACGTAAACGGAAAAGAGCCAAGCCAGAAGATATTGCAACTGGTGATTCTCAGCCACCGGGTCATACTTTTCATCAGCTTCTTACCCTCTTGCTATTACCGATGAATGCAAAGCCCTTTAAATTATACTATTAAGGTAATTCATCATTTGTATCAGTGCGACATATTCCTCCACTTACACTATATTAGTCTAATTTATAGACCAAGTATAAATAATAAAAAATATGCGTAAAATATTGGCAGAATACTTATAGTTGTAATGATCTGGACCAGTGTTTCCTAACGTGGGGCGCACGCCCAAGGGAATTCGATTTTTCAGGGGGCAATTCCAAAATGAGTTATTAATAATGAATTTTCTGTTTCATGGATGCCAGGTTTTTGGAAGCCTGTTTAAACCAAGTTAATGACCTTTTAGGCTTTCTCCATGTGAATAGAAGTTCATGTTTTGAATAATAAAAATTATATATCACAGGGGGCATCAGGATTTTAGAGATGCTTAGGTGAGGTATGGCCAAAAAATATTGGGAACCACTGATCTAGACCTAAAATAGTAACTCTTCTTTTTCACAGATTTATATGGAGGTTTAGCACACCCAAACAAGCAATTCCAGTCTTGGCTATTTGTATAGTTTAACTGACTAATACAGTATATAAGCCTGTTTAAGACAGGAATAAATGAGCCATATTTGTTCAAGTGACACAAGTATTTATGACAGGTTATTCGCTAAATCTTTTTCTCAACAAATAAAACTATTATTCGATCTGTTCACTAAGTGGGCGAATTGAGGCTCTACCATAAGTCATTTATATTAAAGGATGATAGACTGTTCAGAATGGCCCTCGACAGCACAGACTCATATTATCAAATACTTTTCAAATGATGTTCAGGATTCGAGCCCATATCCTCTGGGTGGAAAGCCTTAATGTTTACAGATAGTCAATCCAGCAAACAACACAAAGTTATCTGTTCAATTTCAGGCCGGTATAATGGATCCGCCATATTGAATTCGGAAAACTACGATTAATTCGTAATTTATAGTCTCGAATACCACCATAGTCTGATGTCTGTCAAAATAGGACTAATATTAAAAATTCGGCAAATTTTGAGCAGGCACTTTTATGAACTCATTTTGAGTATAAACTTTTGCAACCAAAATGTGAATGGGATATTTTTCTGAGCATGAAACGCTCAAATGGTAAAAGTAACGATTTTTAAGCCATAAAATTAACATTGGAGATTTAGCTTCCCTCTTTTCTACTCCTTGGGGATGGAATTTTGAATTTCCATATTTTTCCGAAGCAGTACAGTGGTCCCGCTATAACATATCCAAATTTCCTCTAACTAATTCAAAGAGAAGTATTCAAATTCGTGCAGAGAGTAATACATACATGGTCCGTAAGTGTTTTATATATATAGTCGATATTTGAAATATTATTTTGAATAAAACACGTTTCTTACCAGAATAATTTGGCCACAATTTATAACAATTAATTTTATATCCGAAATATTTTCGAAATTAATTAAAATGTGAAAAAAAGAATTCGAGACGAGTTTAAAAAATACTGCAACCCATTATTAAGGCGACACGATCCGAATGACACATTATTGTAATTTTTATAAGATTCTTTATCTCACTACCGAATAACTATTTCAATTCGGAAAACCTTTACATTTATTTATATTTATGAATATAAATATTTTTTATATAAAACTACTTTAAACTCTTTAGAAAACGGAGTGAGAAATTTCAACAAGAGCGATAGAAGGAAAGTTGAAGAAACCATTATTCGGAGATAAAGTTTTTATTGCAAATTCATGCTCATCTTCTGTGAATCTATGATTTTTTAAGCAAATATTTACCCATTTATAATCAAAATTATAATATTACTAACTTCTGGCCACAGTTTCTTCATCGACGGGTAGATGAAGAAAATGACTTTTATCCAGCTCAGTTATTATTTTATAATAAACTACAACTATTTATCACGACCCGGTTCAATCTCCTCCGTTATCAATAATTTTTTTTAACAGATGTCATTACTTTACTCTCAGAATAGAGTACTAAGTTGTGGGATGAAACAAACTCTTACACAGGCTGTTTATTCAGGAGGAAGGGTTAGTCGGATGGTGGAGGACAAGGCTCGTCAGACTAGGTCGAGACCCACGATAAATATTTCCAAGTTTGGCATCCGAATCCTCCAAAGTGGAAATCTGAGGGTTTAAACGTGACACAT
Organism: Olivierus martensii; assembly: GCA_000484575.1. Classification (NCBI taxonomy): domain Eukaryota; kingdom Metazoa; phylum Arthropoda; class Arachnida; order Scorpiones; family Buthidae; genus Olivierus; species Olivierus martensii. Next base: position 6,927 of record AYEL01061602.1, on the reverse strand, counting down.
CCGGTCGATCGTTCACTAGTCATCGCGTTACTTTTTCCGTTTTATCCCGTTTCAACCAATATAGAAAGCTACTTATAACTATGGGATAGTTATATATCGGCCCACACCTCACTTTGAGGTAGCCGGGGAAACGAAGGACGAATACTGATGATAGAAAGTCGGACTCTCATCAGAAAAATTTCTGTTTTCCCATCCATGGGTAGGGAAATCAGCCTGAATCCCATAAGTATACAGTCGTCAATCCGACTATTAATCACGTACGATAACGTTACGGTTAGATATTAAATATCTATACATCCGAGCTATGCGCCATTTAAACTTGTCAGAAATGTGACCACTGTTCCATTACTGGGAAAATTTAAGTAAGGCGGAAAAAGGGTAATTAACGGTGCCTACAGACGGCAAAAATCTCTCTGAAAACTGATATGAGAAGGATTTGTTGGAATGAATTTTTCATTGTACGCTAATGGGAAAGTCCAAACGAACGGAGAACGATGGCGGAAGAAAAAACAAGGCGGAAAAATTATGACAGTGGTGTACGGAAAGAAACTGATGGACCAGACGAATCGTTATATTAGCTGTTTGGAAGAAAAGAGATGGGGCACTGATGAAGAGAGATAGAGCTACTGACGCCCGAGCTCGCTCGGACATCAGTGGCTCAATCCGGTTCTCACCCGGCCGGGAAACTAGCTCATCGATTTTTTAAGTTAGGTGCTGGGATCCAACCTGGCACACAAAGACGTTTATCGATCGGCCGCCCGGTTGGCATGGATCGTTTAGCGTCAGGTGACAGCGGAGGAAAGCTCGACTGCCGGAGATGTCAACGCTATCCTCCTTTCCTCTTTACTGTCTCGATTCTGTTCAAAATGGAGACCGTCTTCTTCTATTCGGAAAAGAAACATTCCTTTCCAGTGTAAAGAAAACAGTCGGTAGCTGTTTAGAATTCGAGGCTACCGACATTGAGCCAACATGGTAAACTATTGTCATCTTTCCATCGGTGAAATAAAGCCATTTCTCTCCTAACTATTCGCTTACTTTCCCCCTAAACTGCGATTGTTTATAATAATAATTTAGAGAAGAATCGATTATATTATGATTAATAATATTATGTAGAATATTAGTTAATGCTACAATTTCTATACTGTTTATTTATAATTTATCATAAAAATCACCAAGAGATTACAGTCGGTGTACAGTAGTTAGGCACCTTCCCTCCGCTGCTACGCTTTTATCTCTCATCGATTGTCCGCCATATTGGAAGCGTGGTGTAACTACCTTCCTTTAGAATTTGGCGCCAATTTCCATCTTTGTTAGATAATAAACAGCGGATTCCATCAGTCTCCATTACCGATTTCCCCTAACCGCTGGTACCATCGGCGAAGTGGTGAAGGATGAAGTTACATATTCAGTAGTTATTGGAAACCAGTCGATATTAACTAGTACCGATGCTCTATACCAGTTTACCCCCATCTAGAAATATATAAAAGCGCATCAGAATATTTCTCCTGTGTTTGTTAGATAAATGTAAACCGGATGAACGCGTGGAAGCGTGCTGTGTTTCCAACCTGGTGGATCCGGATAGCATACCACCAAAGATTATCCAGGAAGGGTCCGGATTCGACACGTTGACGTTGAATCCTAATCTTTATCTGACGGCTGACATCACAGGTGTGTGGACACCCGTGGTGGTCACTGGAATTACCCACCACTTATTACCCACATGATGAAAATGCGTCGAGTTATACAGAATTAAGGAAAGATTTAATCTATACGATTTAAACAATTATAATTCTTTTTAACCTTTATTTTGAATAAGCACATATTTAAATATATAGATATTATGATTTAATCCCAAATAATTCTTTCAAAAAATTATACATATCGGCTTCCAGATAGGTGGATCTGTCCTCTTATGTTACATTGGATTTTTGATCTGTATGCAAAATTAAACTTTATAGAATTATTTGGCAGTTTTCTATGAACATATATGGAAGCGATGCATCTACACCTGTGCAGCTGCCATTTCTATGATAATTTAGTCTCATAAAGGTTGATTCATTCTATTTAATCACGATTTTAGCCTTACAGAACTTTAAAAATTTAATTTAAAAATAGTTCAAAATTGATGATCCAAAATCATAAAAGCGTTAACTCATCAGCTGGATGATTCAAGTTCGATTCCAGTTCAATTTTTCAGATTAATAGTTCAAAATTGATGATCCAAAATCATAAAAGCGTTAACTCATCAGCTGGATGATTCCAGTTCAATTTTTCAGATTTTTTTACCAGGGATGGATCCAGTTTCGAAAGTCAACAACTGTATATCATCTGTATTTCGATAACAGATGATATACAGAATAAAAATGGGCGTAAATTGTCGTAATATTTTAGAAAATTGATATAGTTTGTATCGAAACAGTTTTGGATATACCAAAACGAATTTAATTTGGAATATGAGATGGAATAAACATATTGAATAATAGAATAACACGTTATCATTTGGATTTGCGTGTTTAAGATTTCCAAGTATTAATCCAAGAAAGTTCTGAAAGGCTAAAATCTTGATTAAATAGAATGAATCAAATTTTATGAGACTAACTAAGTTATTATAGAAATGGCAGCTGCACAGGTGTAGACCATCTCTATCATATATGTCCATAGAAAGCTGCCAAATAATTCTATAAAGTTTAATTTTGCATACAGATCAAAAATCCAACGTCACATAAACGAACGCCATTTGAAATGGTACGGTATTTATATTGGATCCTATAACAATCTACGCGCAAACTGACAAATCTTCCGTTTTATGTTGCGTTGAAATCCAGTCTCTCCAATTGCCGGTATTACCGAAGATAGTCAGATTCGGAGATTCATTTTCCTGTTTATTTGTTGGCTACGCATCACAGATACAGGGCGGCGGTGGTAGATTTTAAAGGCATCCACTATTCCCTGGTACCCGAGCAATTTCCCCGCTACTTTGTAATTTCAGAACAAAATATGAAATATAGAATTTTTGAACTTGAAAGATAGTTTTAATTCAGTTAATAATTACGCAATATTTGTGTCCAATGGTCGCACGGTGGGAATAGAAAATGATTGGTACTTGTTAGCTTTCTGTCGCTCTGTTTGGCTATTTGCACTTTCCACCCGGTGAGTACTAAGTGGTGGAACATTTTCACTAAGCCCGCGTGGAAACGCTTCGGATTTGAATTTTGGAGGATCCGGGTTCGAGTCTCGGGTCACATCCCTTGAAAATATTTATCATGGTGTCCGGACCCGGCTCGTCGATCCCCGTAATCCGGCTGACCCCTCCGCCGGGGTGGGCAGCCTGTGGAAGGGCTTGTTTCGCCCCGCCACTTAGTACTCTTACTGAGTGGAAAGTGACGTCATCTGTTGACAAAAAAACAGTATTAAATCTGCATAAAATATTTCGATTTGATTCTTCGACTGATGAAGTAATTACAGCTTTAATATCGTAACTTGTATGTTGATATTAAATTTAATTTTAAAGGCATTTCAGAAAGCTTTAAATATCATATGAAACATTTACTTGGCCAAAGCGATTGAACCATGCGCGATATGTAGAGGTGTAGATGGAAAATAGATCCCATTTCCCTTCTTTATTTTGACCCGATGGGGCTGAAATTTTTAGGTGATTGACTCCAAATAATCTACGTTCCAAGTTTTGTTCATATCGGTGACAGGATGCGATGTGTAGAGGTGTCTGCGGAGGAGATGAACAAGATGAATAACGATGGATTTTGCCGAATTTTTCAATTTTTAAACTTCTCTAATTCTTTTATTAATTGGATCAGCAGCTTCAAATTTGCCGTGGTGGTCCTACAGAATATTTTTCTGAATACAATTATCAGATTAATCGTACCTAACTTTAGGACTAAAATTACGACCAGTCGAATGTGGTGGCCGTAACGACTCCTGTAATAAGAATTAATCAGCGACTATTGTACTCGGCTTCGAGTGGCTGTCTCGCCTCACCAAAAGTCTTTTTCAGTTTTTAAAGTACGAAAAATATTCGAATGTAAATAACTTATCGAGATAAAGATAATAATTATTCGTTAAAATATAATATGAAATAATGTAGAATTTTGTATTCAGCCATAGTTACGCCATTGAAAATCTAAACTGCTTATTGTGTGTTGGAAATAAAGAAAAAAGTTGCGAATATAGAGAGAAATTGGAAAATAACAAGCAAAAAATAGCTGCTTTTTAAGTTTCTAATTACACGAAAAATAATGTAATTAATGCTAACTAAAATGTCCCGGTTTTGTCAACAGATGACGCTACTTTCCATTCAGGGAGAATACTAACTTGTAAGTGGCGGGCGAAACAAGCCCTTCCACAGGTTGCCCACCCCTGCGAAGGGGTCAGCCGGATGGTGGAGAACAGGGATCGACGGGACGGGCCTGGAACCCATAAAAAATATTTTCGAGGGGTGGGACCCGAGACTAGAACCCGGGTCCTTCAGAGTGGAAATCCGAAGCGTTTCCACGCGGCCAATCCGGTTAATGTCCAGGTTTCATCGAGTAAAACGATTTAACTTATAGAAGTTTACTAATAATATGACGAGATTGACCGAACGGTTGATACATGTGCGAAAAACTGACGATTCACCAGTTTTCTAAAATGTATTTTTGATATAAAACAAAATACAGTACGTAGTTTGATTTATCGAAGCCAAAAATGAACGCTAGTTTCGCACCTATTGGAAATATTATAAATTTAATTTCCCGATAGATCCGATAGATAGAGCAAACGTATGTATCTACTTAGATTCCGAATAAATGTCGAGGGAATGACAGCTTATCGATTATAAATGTTTGGCCATATGACCAGTTAATAGGTATTGATCGAATGAAAGTTTTAACTAAAAGTATGTTTACCAATTATCGAAGAATTAATTTCTGACACAGCATCATTTTCAGAAAAGACCAGAGACTACAAAATTAACACAGAAAGTTATCATCCTGAAGAATTAATTTCTGACACAGCATCATTTTCAGAAAAGACCAGAGACTACAAAATTAACGCAGAAAGTTATCATCCCGGTTAACAATAGTGCGGTTGAGACGAGAAAGCCTTTTTCCGGACATGTGTTATATTTTTCCTCCATTTCTGTAAAAAATTTTATAAAATGAGCCGAATCCAATATTCTATATTATCTCGTATTATATTTTTATGAATAATTACTTTCTTTATCTGGAAGAAGAGTGGAAAAGTTATCTACCATCGAACATTTTTTCATACTTAACAAAATGAAAATGTTTATTACTAGACGATGGCGTGTTCTTGAAGACGAGGTTAATGTACGTAGAAAAAACCCAAGTTAACGACTAAGACGACGGGGAGGGGAAAATGGAAGACAAAGGCTTAACTACGCAATTATCACACACAATTAATAAACAGAGGGCCGATTACAGAAACGAGGCCGAGGCTTAAGCCGCGGCTTTTAGAAAATCGAATTACAGAAACGAAGTCTATTTTAAGCCGCGGTCTAAACACCCTACGGAAAACCGGTATTTTAAGCCGCGGTTTAGGCGTGGCCATAGGCTGGTCTAATCCTCGGCGAAAAGTGGAGCAAGCGCAGTTTGTTCGACAAACAGAAGAGAAGTCGCCATTTTTTTGCTATTTCGTCGTTGAAAATGGATCTTTTACAGATTGTAGATGTATGTAATGGCATGAATAGATGCTATCTGAAGAGCAGACAGGAAGTAGTAAGAACTAGGAGATTGAAAGATGGGACAAATACTTTGGAAATCTATTCCGATGTCGAAGTTCGAAGTAGGTACAGATTTTCAAAGGAAGGATTCCATTATATTTTACATCGTTTGAAGCATGATCTCCATCATATTGATAAAAGAGGTTCTCCATTAAGAGTTGATCAACAATTATTAATAGGATTACGATTTTTTGCGACCGGAAGTTTCCAAAAAGTAATTGGGGATGTCACCGGTATATCAGTCGCAACCGTATGCAGGTAGGTCTGAATGTTGCTTCGATTAAAAATTATAACTAATATTTATTCATTAAATATAGCATGGTATGTAATATAAAATATTTTACATTACATTTAAAGAGATATTCTTAAATTCCTAATTTATCATGAAAACTTTCATCTAATGCTATTAGTGATAATTTATTTTGACACAAAAAAACATATTTATTATTGCTTTAAATAAAAAAATCTCAAATAACAGTAAAAAATAATAGTTTTGTTAAGAAAAAAATAATAAAAATATACAATGTAATGTCCTTTCAAAAAAACTTTATCATAATTTAGACAAAGTTGTCTGGTGGCAATCCATAGCCATTTGAGATCAATTCTTGTCTTATTTTCCATCTTTCCAATCTATTTAATTCTTGCTTGTTTTTCAGTTTTTATAGCTTCTTTAATAAAATATAAAAAATTAATTGTAACTGGGCTTCCTGAATTGATGCATCCAACCTCGAAAATGATAAAAGAAATTCAAATGATTATTATATAAAATGTTTGCCATATTTGATGACTCCTTTCATTCATCCACAAACAACAGGAGAAAGAAGATACAATCTAGCCCATAGTAGAGCTAGAAATATAATAGAAAGATTATTCGGCGTTTGGAAAAGGAGATTTTGTATCAAAACCTGCTTGCGTACAAAATTGAAAAATTCTCTTAATATTATTATTGCAAAGCAATTTTACACAATTGGGCAATCATGCTAAACGAAAACAACTTTGAAGATGAAGAGGAGAATCAAGAAGATTTGGAAGAAAACATTAATCCCCATAGTAGCACTGCAGGCTGTGCATTTCGTCGAGCAATTGTCCAGCTGCGTTTTAGTAATTAATATAGTCCTGAAAAGGACTGTTTAAAAAGTCTTCTATCTATTTTGGTAAAGAGTAGCCTAATGAGTAGATGTTTTCTAATA
>AYEL01061597.1:0-19163 GCA_000484575.1 Olivierus martensii | reverse complement strand
ACGTGCAAGTCTCACTTTTGAGTTGGCTACCATGAAATTTGCAGCGATAGCCAATTGTCTACTCAACTTTTTGAAATTTGTCAAGCCCTGAATAAATATAAAATGTAACAATAATTTAAATTATCAGTGAAATTGCACAACATAAAAAGGTAATTTAAAAAATAAGTTTGGTATTTTGGTTAACAAAAGGACTTATAAAATTATTTTGTGAGAATTTTATTTGTAACAATTTTTCTCAATCATGAGAGCAAAATGGAGAAATGTACAACATTTTATTGAAATGCATATCATTCCAAATATTTTAATTCGTATTATGAATAACAACATGAGAAAATACGTATTTGAAAGATAACGATTTTACTTTTATAATATTAATATAACGATTATACTTTTATTTTTTAGTAAGCAAGATAAATTGTTATCTCAATTTTAATGTTAGATAATGTTTTGCCTATTCTTCACATAATTACCTTGACAGTTTTAAACACTTAATTTGTAACTTAGCATTACTTTTATTTTTTTATGTAATAATAATTTAAATAGAATATTAGCAATTATTAGATATTATAATATTAGATATAAAATTATTTACTTTAATTCTTGAATAATTATTGAAACTCTGATTCTGTACGATGTTTTTTTCTATTTCGAAACATTTGGAGTTGTGAAAAATAAATTTTGTCGGTACTGCTTATGGTTTCAATAATCTTTTTATTTGTAAAATTTTGGTAAACAAAACAGTTTTCTTCGAAGTGTTCTGAACAAATGCACATACTCTCTTTCGGCTTGGAATCCTTTATCTTTTGACCAAGAAGATTGTCCACATGCCTGCTAACGAGTATGATAATATGTTTTCTGACTATTTATTAACTTCAGGCATGGAACTCCTTCCTGATGACCCTACACCTAAACTACAAAACTACTTTGCTACCTTATTACGTAGAAATGATTTCCTCCCTTGCTGGAAATGTAAGCTTTTACCTAATCCTACATGCTCACCACTCTACACATATATTAAAACACATAAGCAACCGATATCTATCTGCCCCATGGTTGACAAAAACTTAACCCCTAACTCCTTTTGAAGGGAAACTGGCTGTATGGTGTAACCAATTTTTAAACCCATACCCTTTTGCTGTGACTTCGTCTTCACAATTTATCCAAGAACTATTTCGTTATAATCTTGAGGACAACGATACCATGCTTGTTGCGGATTATATTGCATTGTGAGGCCTGCATGGCCTGCAGGATGATATAGGACGATATTCAACAGGCTTATGGCCTACCTGTAGTCTGTGGAGTGAGTAAGGACTGGTAATGAGACTTAGACAATGACAACACAGAGACTACATTTGTAACAACAAACAACTTCTTTTATTGGAGAGAGAATATTGTACAAACTTCAGACCTGACAATTGGGATCGAAGGACAAATACCTTAGTTATAAACAGGAATTTCTCCGGTTGGTTGCTCTCGACGGGGATTCGTTCTCTTGATGGGATCAGACGGATACTCTTCTGAGTTCTGTCGTTGATGCGGCTTCCTTAGATGAAGGAAGCCGCATCAACGACAGATGATTCCTGGAAGATGAAGGATGGATAAACTAATGTACTTGGCAGTTCAATTCAATTTAAGTTCGAAGTTGCCGGAAACTGGATTTGCTGGGCACTCGGAAGTCGGATCTCGAATGAAGATGAGTGACACTCCTTAGTGAAGATAGTTAGGTGATGTTCACAGTCCTACCATCTGTATAGTATACAGATGGAGATTCACCAGTAAAACAACAGCGGTGAGTAGAGTGGCCCGTACTAGCTCTATCGTATCAGGGCGAGATCGATGGAATTGACAAACTGGCTACTTCGGCGAACAGGGACTGATCTCTATGATTAGCAGGAACCGACTGACTATCCTTTGTCTAAAGTCCCCATCTCAACCTTCCGATTAATAACTATAAATCAGTCACTTTTTCCCGGGAAGTCATTTGACTAATCCCAGTTACATTCTTTCTCACCAACCCCACCGTGCACCTGCAAGATATTCGAGCCTCCGTGCAGCCCAACTTGTCGCGTATTTATTTGTCTTTCCTAAGTTGCGAAGAACGGAGTATCTCGGACTGGCTGGAAGATAAATACATCTAACGATGGTTTATTTTTATAAAGTGTCAATCCCGGATGAATTATGATTAGGGGTGAAGTGATATTTTCCAACAGGTCGAGCTCTGCGTCTCTACAGCATTGTTCTCGTCGATTCTGATTGAACCTGCTTGCTTAAGTCTATATTGCTTCCTATTAGAGAATACCACTGATTTAAACGTTCCTACAGCTATGCTAAGGGACATTTCCTATTTATTAACTTACAACTCGTTCTTCACTTATGGCAATTAGTTTTATAAGCAAACTAAAGGTGTCCCTATTGGTGGCCCTATGACAGGTGTTATAGCTGAGCTAGTTGTAAGATGTGAACAACAGATGTCTTCAACACTATATGCTAATCTTAAATTCTTAAGAAGATATGTAGATGACTTATTTATCATTTGTAATGATTCCAATGATGTAAGCTCCATCATGAACTATTTTCTAAATGATTCTCTTGGCTTAGATATCAATTTAGAACAGCAGTCTTAGATGCCCATTTCTTAGATGTTAACATTACCATATCTAATAAGAAATTTTATACATCAGTATTTGGAAAAGTAACTTAAACACCTGTTTTTATTCCTAATGACCCTATTAAGTACAAAGTTGCTGCTATCCGCTTTCTTTTGCAGAGACTGCGCACCCATTGCTCAGATGACTCCAGTAAACTAGCTGAGTATAAGATCATAGTTAACCAGGCCATTCTCCATGGGTATGATAAAGATTTTGTTGACAATATCAATAAATCCATTGATAGTAATACGTGTGTTACCAATATGTCTCCTGGTACTTGACAACAACCTAATCTGACCCATTTACATCCTATTCCATACCACACCACCATACGGCCCTTAAGCAAAGCTTTATTAAAAGATAATAAGTCTCAATTGTATGCTCGGCTAAATGCCATGTTTCATGCATTAAAGAACATTAAGCCACTCTTACCATCTTCTAAGCATGCTGGCATTTATATTATTCCTATTTTTAACAATGACTGTAATAGACATGAAGTATACAACTAGATCTCTTGCCACTCACTTAAAAGAACACCAAAATGACGTACAAAAAGCTAACTTCTCTACTGTGCTTGTAAAACATTTTTATCAATACGATCTCAACATCGACTGGAGTCAAGCACATATTGTTAGACAATTTGATAAGGCCGAAGATATTAAAACTGCTGAAGCCGTTTTTATTGAAGCATATAGAAAGAAAACCCACGTAATTAATAACAATCAACCCATTAACATACCACCACAATGGTTTCTGTAAACACTATCAATCAGCCTCTATTGTAATTTATTGTTTTAATTAATTTATTTTATTTAAATTTTTCTTTTTTCTTTAAATGATTACATGCAACATAATAAACAAAACCTTAATACAGTGGGATCAGTTAACGAACAGTTCAGATAACAAACACTTTTTCAAAAGATTTTTATGTTCAGTTAACAAACATTAACGAACAGTTCGGATAGCGAACACTTTTTCGAAAGATTTTTATGTTTGGTTAACGAACATATGTTCGGATAACGAACACTTCACAGAACAAACTACAGAATACGAGGACTGACGGAATGACAGGTCAGCCCAATGGTTGCATGGTAAAGCTGTGGCTTAACATTCTGGAGGATCCGGGAGTCCCACTCCTCCAATTTTTCAGGAGGGATCTGGGCCCAGCCTGTTGAAATCCATCCTTCCGGTTGACTCCATCATGGGTATTGGTCAGCCTGTGATGATGGCGGCTCTATAAGTGGCTGCCTCCAGATAAAAATATTCCATGAGGATATTTCGGCTTAACTAACCTAACAGAATGTCAGGCTTAGGCCTTGTGCGTTCGTGGACTTATGGGTAAGGATGGAAGTACAGTAATTTTCCCGAATAAAATGAACTCGGAGACAACGTAAAACAAATCAAAGATTTATTGAAGAAGGTAAGAGAGAGAGATTTTACAATTTTTTGGTCTTTAGAATGGCATCCATACTAGGTTGAGGTCAATAGGCTTGGGGATCTCTACCATGACAATGCTATTAATCACTTCCAAAAAATCCTGAAGAAGAGAGAAAAGCAATCAATATTGGGCAGGTTCTTTATTGGAAAATAAACATATAAATGAAAATGCAAGATTATGTATATATATATTATTGTTATTACATATAAATAAACATAGTAAGAAATTATATAATTTTTTATTTATGTTTTTTGAGTCTCTGGAACGAATTAATCAAATTCCCATAAAAACCTATGGTAAATCGATGATTGGTTAATGAACAATTCAGATAACGAACATTGTCTTTGAACGGATTATGTTCGTTAACTGTTCACCCACTGTATAACTCTTAGCATATGTATACAAATATTTAAATGTTCTACTTTAATGTATGCTCTACACATCTATGGTTTTAAATTTTTAAATTTATATATTGTTCTATAATAATTTTGTGTTCCAAAATGTTCTATAGTTAAATTTGTATGCTGAGGATGATTTGTTAAAGTCGAAAGCACTTCAATAAATTATTTAATTTTTCTACTTTAAACTAGTGCTTGTTTTTAAGTATAACCTTTCTCTTTATTTTGGCAAGCCATAACTTCATCGAATCTGGCTTATAATTAGGAAATAAATGAAAGATATTTTCTTTTCTTTACATGAAGCTTCATGCTGTGATTAGAACTGCCATAAGTGTAAAATGGATTTGGCATTTCTTTTTATATACAGTAGAAACTATCACTATACTGCTACTCACTATTGCTAGCATGATCTTGTTTTCACCAGATCACGTGACTATGATGTCAGATGAAACAACCTCATTCATATTCAAAATTATAAAGCCATTTTATAAACGATAGAAATTTTTTTATACAAATCTTTCAATGCTATTTATTAAAATAGTTTAAAATTTAGTAATTTTCAAATATTTCATGAAAAATGACTGCTTATTTTTAATATCTTCTATATATGTTTTTGCAATTGTAATAAAGATGATGCAGGCTGCAAGTTTGAGACTGCAGGTATAGAATAACCATCAATATCTGCTTTTTTGATAATTACAAATTGATAAAATATAATTACGGTGACCATATTTTTTGGAGAAAATAAAGGACAAATCAGATATTGTTTTATAATAAGAAAAACCAGGTTACGTTTATTTGTTTCACTAAAATCGAAAAGCCTTATAACATTTATCATAAAATATAATAAACAATAACAATAATAAACAACACAAAATAATGAACAATACAACATTTTAAAACTTTTCATAAGTGACAACACAGAAAATGGCAGTGTCAGTTTTTTGTGGACTGTCTGTTGCACACCAGTATTCAATTTATTCTGTCTATACAAAAACACAAGCCTTTAAAGCAGGTAGATGATGATGATAAACACAAAACAAGTTTAATTAAAACATTTTCAGTCAATTTATTGACCCGCTTCAGTAACTTACACAAATTCAAAATAGAATAATTCTTAAACGAAGACAGTTACACAGAGTTCGATTATAGAACGTTATATTTAAAAAATAATTTAAAGTATCAATATATAGATAGTATAGCTGCTATAACAATATATATTTGTGTTTCTTATCATCATCTACCTGCTTTAAAGGCTTGTGTTTTTGTAAACACAGTGTAAACTCCAGCAGGTGTGGAATTACTCGTATTCAATTTATTGTTTCAATTCACAAAATGAAGGACAAAATGGCCATTTTAGAAAAAAATCTAAATGACAGAGAAGTGAAATAAAGGACTCCTCTTAAATAAATAACATATGGTCACCTTAAATATAATACATGATTCATTTCTGTTCCATCATATGAAATAAATCCTTCTAATTTTTAAGAAAAAAACCAAAAACTTTTTTTCAACCAAAAAGTAACCAGATTGGTTTATATAAAACAACAATTAAATCAAAAAACATTATAAAATTCTGGTCCATTGTGATAATCTAAACTTAACTCTACTTCATCCCGTGCCGAGCAGCAGAGTGTTACTTTTCATTTTCGGTATATCTTGTCATATTTGATTTTTTTCAATATTTATTATAAGTCCCATTTTTAAGATTTTCCACCTTATTGATTATTGGTTGTAATTCTTATTTAATGCTGGAAATAAGAATAATGTCATCAGCAAATCTAAGATAGATTAAATGTTTTCCATTTATTTTAATTCCCTTTTCCTTCCAATTTAACTTTTTACTTATCTCTTCCAATAATGTATTAAATAGTTTGGAAAAGTCTTGTCTTACTACTACTATTATATTGAAAGGTATTCCTGTTTTTTTTTTTTTAGTTTAAACATAACTATTGATTTCTGATAGATTTAGTGTAGATAATAGTTTTAGTATGATGAGCTGAAAAAATAAAATTGAAAAAATTTTGTTGTTGATACAAAAATTTTGGTTAATTCTGTTAAACTAAATATTATTTTTATTTATTTGGTTTATTTATTGCTTTACTTTTACAGATAATTTAGGTAAGATTTGAGAAAATCTAATGTAAACAACCCTAAGCTATGAAAGGGTGTGTGCCACTTTTATTGTTTTATGGCGTCCAGTCATTTTGCAGGAAATCACAGCCAAGGCTACTTTACTGTGCTGCATGTGGTATTGGGTGTAGTGTGTCAACAAAGCATCTGCAGGCCAATTAAAGTAAAATAGAAAATGTTATAGCTGTTTATGTATGATTGTGGACAATTTTCTTATATGTTGTGTTTTTGGTTATAAATTCTGAAAATTTATAAAAATAAAATAAAAATTATTGAAATGAAGAAAAAAACATATCAATAAATATATATTATTAAAAAAAATGAAAATATTTTAATAAATTTATGTCACTTTTTGACTAATTAATTAATTAGCTTAGTATTATGCAAATTTTCATTAATTGAGTTTTTTATCAATAATAATTTAAAATATGATCCAGTTTTCTTCATTCATACTTTATTCATAAGGCTTATCACTATCGAAAAATAAATAATTCATTGAATGGCTAAGATTTCATACAAAAAAATCATATTTTCTTCAATCTATGTAATGAATGAAAAATTTTGAGAGAGATAAAATTAAAAAAAATTTACAATTTACATTGTTAGAATGAGAATAAAATTATAAAAATTTCAAAAAATTTTGATGAAAATTAAGCAAGATTTCACAATTTTAATTTTTTGCTAAATAATTTGGTTTACTAAAGCCATAGACATTCTGCAACTAATAATAGCAAAGAGACAAACTAAGCACTATGCAGAAATAGATCTTTATTTCAGAAAGAAATGCTTTCGACCTTTCTCAACAGGTCTTCGTCAGCTAATCCATCTCAGATTAGTGGTGAAGACTTGTTGAGAAAGGTTGAAAGCGTTTTTTCTGAAATAAAGGTTTATTTCTGCATAGTGCTTAGTTTGTCTCTTTACTGAAATAAAGATCTATTTCTGCATAGTGCTTAGTTTGTCTCTTTGCTATAATTAGGTTTAATTTGTGAACAGTCACAGACCTCAATAGGTTAAATCATTCTCCAATTTTCATAATGTTCCTCAACTTTTTCCTTGGGATGACCAGTAGTTTGAACATATACTTGATATGTTTTTATACTTATTCTTGAGTTTATTTTTAAAAGTCATTGATGTAATTTTGGCTGCTATTGGTATAAAATCTACAATTTATTTTTTTTATTTTCTCTTTACCATTAATCCAACACCAACATAGTCTTTCTTCTTCAAGTATATAGCTGTTTGTTTCTCTGATGTGATTTTCAGCTCTTCCAATTTCTGAAAGACCTATGTTGTCCCAATCTAATGAGGACATTCAGTTCTTCTTTAACATTGTTTGATAGTATTTTAACATTGTATGTGTGAACTTTTAGACTTTTATTCAGTTTTATCTTATTTGGACTTTTCTCAAACTTTACATCAGTTTCCCTGATTACTGTTGAAATGTCATTTGTTTGCAATAGAGTCTTGTCCAAGAAATGTAAAAAATGATTTTGTCCTTGGCAAATACAACTTTTCCTTTTTCTTGCACCTTCTATTTTAGGAGGATTATGATAAAAAGTTCCCATGATGACCAATTAGCTTTGGAATTGCATTTTGAAAATTCTACCATGTTTTATACAGGCTGCTTCTTACATGAAGAACAGATATCTTTTCTGTTGTCCTTACATAAAGAATTATCACTGCATTTCACCATTCTAGATTTAGCCATCTTTTCAGAGTTCTGTTAGGCCATCACAGCTACTTTGTTGACTCTGCCACCAAAGTTCCCATTGTATTTCACCCGAATAGACATTCTCTTCCTTCATTTCCACCCTGAATGACATAGACATACTAGAATGGACTTTAGTGGATTGCCAAAGCTTTTAAAATCAAGGACTATGGAAAATCTATACAGAATGTAATACATTAAAAGATAGCAGAACTTTAGCCTAAAGAAATAAATCTTGTGATCAACTTTTTTCAGAAGTTCCAGAGAAATAGTATCTTATTTTCCACTATTGAATTTTTTTCAACCTTCGCATTATAATGGGATTAATTCATTATTTTTTTATATTAGATTTATAATAAAATTTGTAATTATTGTCCTATATTTCAACTTATATGTCTACAATTATTCTATTAAAATAAATTCCAGAAAATCCTGTTTTCTCTTTGATTTACTAATCTCAAATCCGAGGATCAATTGGAGAAATTCTGGGATTGAAGTTACTAATAGATGGATTATTTATATTACATTTTTACTTGATGTTAAATCATTGTCTTTATACAGTATAATTTTAATAATTTGCTATATGATAGGCTATAAGCAATCAGTGTCCTGTGTCATTTTTTGAAATTTTTTGTATTACACTATAAATAATCATTAGTTTAGGATTAAACACACTGAATCTGAGTTCATCATTTAGGTTTCAGTAAAATGAAATATATTATATATTGGTACCAGAATATGCTTTCAAGAACTATAATATTAAATATTCAAACTTAACTATTATTCATTTTAATTGAATTATTATTTTATTATCTGTACTGTAATGTACTGCTGAAGAGAGGATTAGCAAAAATGTTCCAGAAAATAAAATTATTACTTAATATTAACTGGAAGCTAAGTGCTGTTTAATTTATATTTCATATATCAGAAACTAAATAATTTTGAATCCAAACGTGATACTGCTTTGTTAGGCGTATAACAAGAAAATATGCTGTGAGTGCTGAATTTTGAATCCTTAATTACTTTCAAAAACATCAGATATTTAAAAATAACTTGTGTATTTTGATAAAATAGCTTTATTTGCTTATTGCTTAAAATAATATTATTTGATTTACTAATTGTTTTATGTTTTGATTTGTTTTATCAAGTTAAGGATTTTTTCTATTAATATACCTATTTAATAATGAAATAAAATTTCTATTAAAAATATAAACCTAACATTTACTTATTATATAGATTACTCACTGTGTATTTAATTTAGATAATTAGAGAAAAATTATTGCTTTCTTTATGATATACATTTATATATGTGTGCTTTTTGATCCTATCCATTCTAAAATTGAATAAAAGTCTATACAAAATAAAGCTTATTGTTTACCTTTTATTATAGCAACTCATGTAAATATTATCTAATTTAAATAAAATTAACATATGTTATTAGTACTCGCTAAAAAACCAATCCTATTAAAAATGATGGATATTGAGTTACTATTATTCATATATTATTAATAAAATATTTTATCTTTTTATTGTCATTAATTTGTTTAAATATTATATCTGATTTGAATTAGATTTATTTATGAGATCTTTTAGAAGGTCTCAATATCACAAATGAATCTCATTCAAATCAAATAATATTTATGCAGAAACCAAATATAGAACAAAATTTATTGAATATGATTAAAAATATATCATAGCTATTTGGTATCTGTCTATCAAAATGATCTCATGTAAATATTATCTGATTTAGATGAAATTCATTGTATTATATTGGAATCCATTAGAGCATCGAGTGCATTAAGCATGATCAAACTTTAATTTTTATTCCATAACAATGATCTGAATTTGATCATTTTGAATTTTCAAAAAGTTGTATAATTGAATATTAGGAAGGGTCACATGATCAGTTCATTGAACTTTATTAAATTGTTATGTAAAGTAAGAAATATTTAATTTTCAGTTAATTTTTGTAAATCTATTAAAGTATTTAGTGTGTTAGCAGAATTGTTAAAAAATGGCTGAACTTTATCAAAATAATCTGATACTTGAAAAATATATTAATGTCCAATTATAAACAACGAACAAACAGGGGATAAACCATTTTACAAATTAATCAAACGAACGCCCACCTTCCCCTGGCGGATAAAGTTTTAAGTTATATTTTTAGATAATTATTATTTTTCGAATTAAAGCTATGGTGCCACCATCTATTGAGATAATAATTAAATAATATGTAATAAGACCTAAATAAAAAACAACAAAGAAAAATTATTTAATAAATTAATCAAACCAACAAGCCAAACTTCCCCTGACGGATAAAAGTTTTAAGTTATTTTTTAGAATTATATTATTTTTCGAATTAAAGCTATGGTGCCACCATCTATTGAGTTAATAATTGAATTAATAATTCGTTGTTTATAATTACGGCCTAGTCCGGTAAGGTTCCATAGCAATGATTACTTAAGCTTCCCGAAATGGAATTTCGACATATGTCACTATAGTCTAACTGGTTAAGGTGTTGGGGCATTAACCCAAAGATCCCGGTTCGATTCTGGTGCGGTGGCGAAAATTTTATTTCGGGAAAATAAATTTGTTAATTATAGTTTAATCATTAAATACTAGATGGCACCATCTTAGTACGAAATTATAAAAAATATTTAATTATTAACTCAATAGATGGTGGCACCATAGCTTTAATTCGAAAAATATTAATTATTCTAAAAATATAACTTAAAACTTAATCCGCCAGGGGAAGTTTGGCTTGTTGTAGTTTGATATTTGTAAAATGGTTTATCCCCTGTACGTTAGTTGTTTATAATTGAATATTATCTGACTTGAGCCAGGTCTGTCTGCCCAGGTTTGCCAAGAGGGCCCGTGGCTACATAGATAGCTCGCCTGGGAGCGCTAGTTATGGCCTAGTCCGGTAAGGTTCCATAGCGATGATTACTTAAGCTTCCTGAAATAGAATTTCGCCATATGTCACCATGGTCTAACTGGTTAAGGCGTTCGGGCGTTAACCCAAAGATCCCAGTTCGATTCCGGTGCGGTGATGAAAATTTTATTTCGGGAAAATAAATTTGTAAATTATAGTTTAATCATTAAATATTAGATGGCGCCACCTTAGTACGAAATTATAAATATTATTTAATTATTAACTCAATAGATGGTGGCACCATAGCTTTAATTCGAAAAATAATAATTATTCTAAAAATATAACTTAAAACTTTATCCGCCAGGGGAAGTTTGGCTTGTTAGTTTGATTAATTTATATATTAATGACTTTGATAAATTTATAATCAATTTAAGATAGTATAATAAAATATACATAATTTTAAATTCTTATATTTCTTCAAATTCTTTAAGTTCAAAAATATCGTTAAAAAGAGAAAAGTTACAGTAATTAATTATATGGTGATTGTTAAAAGATAACATTATAGCTTCTTGTGATATATGTTTATTTTTAGATTCTTCTAATTTTTTATTATTTGTTTGTTTTTGTCGCATTAACCTCTTATTCCTATATAATCTACAAGAAACACAAGCCTTTAAAGCAGGCATAAAATCACAAAAAATATATTTATTTAAAACATTTTCTGTCTGTTTATTGACCTGCTTCAGTAACTTACGAGCACACAAAAATTAGAATAACATCTAAAAGAAAGTGTTTACATAGAATTGGTAGAAAGATATTTAAATTATTAATATATACATAACGTATCATCTTATACTACATTTATTTTAAAACACTGTCTTTTTTAAAAAATTTTAATATCAGTACACTTTCGATAAAGTTTTTTTTTTTTTTTTTTTTTTTTTTTTTTTTTTTTTTTTTTTTTTTTTTTTTTTTTTTATTTTTTTTTTTTTTTTTTTAATATTGTAGTAACATATTTTCATCAGCTGAATTCTTCATATGACACTGGGGTGGTGGGATCACATAGTAGTAGTTTTACACCAGTATATCGCAAAGTCAGATGTTGTTGCGTGCCACCCATCTCCACGATGTTGGGAGATCTTCTGGGCTGTTGTCATTCAGTAAATCATAAGTGGGCTTCCATTTTTCTATTTCCATGGCCTCTAAAGTTGATATCGCATAGCATTAGTCAACTTGGCGGACTATAATTGCTTCTTCCCATTTAACATCTATATCACAGGTGTAGGTCACCTGTGCTAATACAGTAGTTAAATTACCTTTGTACTGTAGATATTATTTTTATGCTCTGCTATTCTTTTTTTCAAGCTCTGTTTGGTTCCACCCACATATTGCTGGGGTTGATGTAAAGTGTTGTTGTGCACAGGTGTTATATACATGACTGATCTTCTAAGATGGTTTATGTGATCTTTGTCATTGCAGAGTACTGAAAAAATTGTTCTATTTCTTTTGTACACAGGGGTGGTATCAGAATTTGTTGCAACCTTTCTTAGGAGGTTGGCAGCTGCAGGATCATAGTTGAGGACACATCTTCAGTTGATGTCAGAGGAGTGTGCTGAGCTGAAGTAGTGTTCTGGGTATTAGGATGCATTCATTCTAGGGTCTGGCTAATTTGGGTCCATAGCCCCAGTAATTGGTTATATGTGTACCCATATTTTTAGCTTGTTCCACAATATAATTAAACTCTTTAAATCAGTCATTATAGTCCATACAATGGTGAAATAAGACCTGAAAGGTAGAGAGTTTATAGGGGTATGGATTCATGGACCAGGATGGTATAAGATTCATATAGGTTGGCTTTCTATACATGCCAGTACAATGTTCCTTATTTTTTATAGAGACCTTAATGTCGAGGAAATGGAAATCCATGTGTTTTTGCTGGTTTACAGTGAGGCTAAGCCCTAATGAGCCATCTGAGAGGACATGGACCAGTTTCTGTGTATGTTCTTTATTCCACATTACATGCATGTCATCAGCATATCTCACATAGAGTTTAATATTGGATAAGAAAGGACCAATGGCGTGGGCCTCGTTATATCTGACCACTATCTCTGCCATTATACCAGCAAGGGGCTCTCCTACAGGGACATCTTTTCTTTGGTCATAATAGTTACCTCTGAAAGTGAAATATGAGTTATAAGTTATTAAGTGGCAGACTGTATGTAAGAACTCAGCATTAAAATCTGTACCTGTAAGATGTTCAAGAATAAATCTGTAGAGCAGTAAACATGCAGGCGCTAATTTGATCGAAGGGTACAGTGAGTTATAATCTAGGATGGAGATGTGCTCATCCGGAAATGGTCCTTTTTCTAAGTCTTTCTATAAATTGGGCCGAGGAGCTAATTGTATACAGGTAATTTTTTAGGTATTGTGCAGCCCAGTGTGTGATTGTGGATTCAAGATTATAGAGAGGGAGGTTTTGTCTAACATTGGCCTAATGCTTACTAGTGTCTTGTGGCTTTTTACATAGCCATACAATCTCGGAAGGATTGGAGAGTGAACATCTCTTACCTTCCAGATAGCCGGAAAGCCATGGGATCGGACGAGTCTATGTACTTTTCTTTAGAGCTCATCTGTAGGATCTTTAGATAAGCATTCAGATGCTGATTCTCGAAGAGCAGAAAATCATAATTCTGTCTATCTGTAATGGCTGTTTTCTTAGTCTTGTCGTCCCTCGTATAAATAAGATCGTGTTGTTGTATCCAATCCTTAGCATACGATATTTTTGCCTTTAGAGCATCACAGCATGTCTTGCGTTCCTTCATGGTATATGCTTCCCTTGTATGGAGGATGTCCCATTTAAATTTCTCTCTTACTACCTCATCATAAGGGACTAGTAGTCTATCGATATGTGGCACATTTTCTGATATCCATGAGGTAGGATCACCAAGAAGGGGCTGGTTAATATGAGGTCAGCAACAGGGGGCAGGATTCGGATGTCACCAGCAACAATCAATACATCCTGGAGTTTAAGCTTGTGGTCATGCCTATTATGTACTTGGTTTTTCAAAATCCACTTAAACTTCTTTATATAATTTTTTCTTAATTTCATTTTGAACCATTGTTGACTTAAGATTAGATCCGAGGCATAGTAATCCACTTGGAGGCCATATTTAGGCATTTAAGCTTGTTTTAAATTTGCAAAATTTGCACGCAGTTTGTGTAAGGTTCTTTTTGAGTCAGAGAAGGCATACTTGAAACATCTTGCCTTAATCTTTGATGCCGTATGCCGTCCTCTTAGATCTGAGGGGGATATTTAACCAATAGAACGACATAGGAAGCATTTTATTCAAGTCGCATTCTTTAAGGAAAGACTTTAAGGAAAAAAAAAAAGAACTTTATCAAAAGTGTACCGATATTAAAATTTTTTAAAAAAGACAGTGTTTTAAAATAAATATATGATGTTACATTATGTATATATTAATAATTTAAATTCTTAAAATTATATCTGCTTAGATTTATTATTATTTAATATTTTAAATTCAAGCACATTTTAGCAGTAGATAAGCACAATGTCATTTATTTAGTCTTGTACTGAAAGCACTTCACTAAATAAATGTCATAAATTGTCATTTATTTAGCAAATGCCACAATGTCATTTATTTAGTGAAGCACTTTCAGTACAAGACTAAATATATGACATTGTGCTTATCTACTGCTAAAATGTGCTTGAATTTAAAATATTAAATAATAATAAGTCTAAGCAGATATAATTTTAAGGATTTAAATTATAAATATATACATAATGTAACATCATATATTTATTTTAAAACACTCTTTTTTAAAAAATTTTAATATCGGTACACTTTTGACAAAGTTCTTTTTTTTCCCTTAAAGTCTTTCCTTAAAGAATGTGACTTGAATAAAGTGCTTCCTGTGTCATTCTATCAGTTAAATATCCCCTTCAGATCTAAGAGGACAGCATCAAAGATTAAGGCAAAATGTTTCAAGTATGCCTTCTCTGACTCAAAAAGAACCTTATACAAACTGTGTGCAAACTTTGCAAATTTAAAACAAGCTTATATGCCTAAGTATGGCCCCAAGTGGATTACTGTTAAAATGTGCTTGAATTTAAAATATTAAATAATAATTTAAATGTTTATCTTTGTTCCAATTCTATGTAACCACCTTCTTTTAAATGTTATTCTAATTTTTGTGCACTCATAAGTTACTGAAGCGGGTCAATAAACAGACTGAAAATGTTTTAAATAAATTTATTTTTTGTGATTTTATGCCTGCCTTAAAAGCTTGTGTTTCTTGTAGATTATATAGACTGTAGCAGGTGTAACATTAATTATTGCCTCTCATTCCTGTCTGATGAATTAAAAAATCTGAAATGTATATTGTTAATGAAGCTGAAAAAATTATTCAATTTAAAAATTTTTTTTGAATTATTAAATAATGATCAGTGTATCAATTAGTAAAAGTTAATGATATAATTTTTGATTTACTTATCTGTTGTTTAAATTACTGAATGAGTGTTTAGATAATTTTCTTTATCCTGATGATGGAATCCAAATAGTTCAATAAAACAAATTAATACTATAAAGAGTTTGATTTTTAAATAGTTTGTGTGAATTTATTGGATTTTATGAAGAACTACTGAGATTACCTGTTTTTAAATTAAAGAAAAACTATTTTAATTTGTATTTTAATTTTAAAAGAAAAAATACAGAAATATTATGTTGTTGTTATTAGCCTGCTTCATCCCACTGCTGGGCAAAGGCCTCCCCCAACATCCTCCCTCTATGTCGATGCTGTGTAACTCTTGTCCAAGTGATGCCAAGATGAGCGGTAATTTCATCTATCCATCTTTTATTTATTTTATTTTTCTATATAATTAAATAATAAAAAAAAAATTGAAAGAAATACTGAGATTAATTTTAACAAACTTCTGGAAAATTATCTTCCAAACCAGAGTCAAAACAAAAAATCCTCTCTCTCAAATATAAAATTATTAATTTTTTTTGTTTTGTGCTCTATCCATTGGGCTTTCTGGATTGAGAGAACTTTTTTAGAAGTTTTGTATGAACTAATGATTCACATCATTTCTTATCAGAGATTAATTGATATGACCTAATGGTGCCAGATTTCATTGAAGTTCAGATCTTTAATGATCTATTATTTAATTAGACATTTGATTTATAAGTATTCTCATGGTGTTTTCACATCAGAAGTTAAATAATAGTTGTAAAATCTTAAAAATTATGAAATAATTTGTATTTGGCAATTTCTTAAATGAAATGATCTTTATTATGTAATCATTGTGTTTATATTTTCTGAATATAGTTACTGTTCTTAATATTCTGATTATTTCAAAAAGGAAGAAATGAAAATGCAAAATGTGATATATCTTTGATTAATAAATATGTAAAAAATATATCTGATAGAAATATAATGTAATTATCAGATTCAGCTTATACCACATCAAAATTAATAAGTTCAATTAAAACAAATCAACAGATGTTAAATTAATAAATCTTTAAATAATACATTTTTATGTTTTTTTTTAATGATGATAACAATAAGTTTATTTTAAAATTAAAGAAATTATATTTTTGAATTAATTTTCTCTCATTTTCCTTATGTTTAATTTTTATAAATTGTTAGCCTTTACAGTCTAAAATAATTTAATAATGAAATTTTTTAAAGTGTTGCATTAAATTATTTATAATTAATTAAATTATTAAATAATATTTTATATATATTGTAGTTAACAAAATTAAAATTAAATTTGATTAGTTTATTCTGAAGTTTATTGTTGTAAAGCCCAAAGTTAAAAATCTTTTACATATTGCAATTTATTTTTGTTCAAAATAAATGTTGATTACAGTAAACTCTCTGAAATTCGGCACCCTTGGGGATTGAAAAAAATTGAATTCTGAAGAGAAAGAAGGCACATTTCATCAGTGAAAATGCTGATGTAAAAATATGCAGTTAGATTAACAGAGAAAATATGTAGAGCAATTTATCAATTATATATTCTAATATTTACTTTATTATTAAATAGTTATTAAAATAATAAATTTTATTTTATGATTTTTAAAATACATATTACAAAAATAGGTATTTCATAACAATATATACTTTATAAGCCACTCCTAAAATGCTCCCTAAAAGGCAGAAAATAATAAAAATTTTCTAATAGAATGATTATT
Source organism: Olivierus martensii (assembly GCA_000484575.1). Lineage (NCBI taxonomy): Eukaryota > Metazoa > Arthropoda > Arachnida > Scorpiones > Buthidae > Olivierus > Olivierus martensii. The sequence goes on along the minus strand of AYEL01061597.1, from coordinate 1,751 downwards.
CTATAAAAATTCCATTAAAAGCAATTGATCAGAATTAATAAAAATATAAACCTAACATTTAATATAAACAACTATTTTAAAGTGTAATGACAATAAGAAATATCTCCAATGAAGAGAGAAAATATTCTTGGAATTATTGTGTAGATGATGACTATCTTTTATTTAATGTGGAATATTTAATTCTTGATTGGATTTGAAGCAGCACATTTCATAATAGAATACAGATAGTTCCTGACTTTGATCTAATTTGTTCCTAGCAAGCCCTTGTAAAATAAAAATTTATAAACTGGGAATTTATTTCTCATAAAAAATTTTACTATAGTAAAATTTCATTGTTAAAAATTTATTTGATTTTTTAGTAGTTACATTAAAACATAGTTTATGCTTAAACAATAACTTATCTATCTAAAGATATGAAAACATATCCTTTAATCATTTGCAGCACTTGATAAGAATAGAGAGCAATGTCTAACAGATGGCATCAGGTAGTTGACATGTATACATGGCATCAGTTTGGAACAGTCTGTCACGATTTTTATAAATTACTTTGCCGTAATCTAAAAAACCTTTCCAAAATATAATTATTGCATATTTTAGATTATACTTGTTGTTATTATTGAATGCCGATTCGTAAAAATTTTTTCCTGTGTTGTTGTTGTTTTTTTTTATTTTTTAAATGGGTGTGGCTTGCTAGCTAAGAATTTCTACCAAATCCTTCCCGGGAAATTTCTGTTCCACCTACCAAGCCCAATACAGTATCTTATTGGCAGAAAAAGTATATTCTGAACCATTAAAGGTAAAAAACTAAGATTATGGAGGAGAGTCTTTCATACACTTTAGAAGTTATTTTTTGAGAAAATGTCAAATATTATTACAAAATAAAACAAAAAACTATTCAAATGTTGAATAAATATATAACTTAATATATCATCATCATCATCAACTGTTATCAATCCATTGCAGGATGAAGGTCTCTCCAAGCAATTTCCAGTTCTTTCTATCTACAGCCTCTCTGATTCAACACTTCGATGTAAAAGTGACAATCTCATCTCTCCATCTGTAATGTGGTCTCTTTCTTGGTCGTTTTTATCCCTTGGTATCTAGTGAAGTACTTTAGTTGTCCATCTATTATCATTTATTCTTATTATATGTCCAGCCCATGTCCACTTCTGCTTTTTTATCTTTTGGATTTCATCTATAACTTTTGTTTGACTCCTTACCCAAGTGTTACGTTTTCTGTCTTTTCTAGTTATTCCCAGCATGCATCTTTCCATATTCCTTTGTGTTGAAGATTTAATGTTTGTGCTGGAATTAGAAGTTGTACTTATCCTTTGTGTTGTTTGCAGCCTTTGAATAGCTCTTTTCGTTAGTGTCCAAGTTTCTGATCCATAAGTTAAAACTGGCAGAATTCACTGATCAAATATTTTTCTTTTCAAGCAAAGTGGCATTTTTCCTTTTAAAATTGAGTTGTTTCTACCAAAAGCACTCCAAGCTAATTTAATTCTCCTATTTATTTCTGGCATAAGGTCACCATCTAGAGCAGGAGTTCCCCAAAGTTTTCCCTAGGTGGGCCAAATTGTAAATTCCAAAATATTTGGCGGGCCAAACAAAAAACAAAGTGTTATGGAAAAATACATTCAAATCGATAAAAGTTAGACACAAGGGAGAGATTTATACTTATTTTACAGCATAATCGTTCTTTCTTTATGACAATAATTACTTTTTATTATAAAATATTTAAAATAACACAT
>AYEL01061594.1:0-20358 GCA_000484575.1 Olivierus martensii | reverse complement strand
AAATTAATTAAAAAAGAAAATAAAAAAGGCTCTGTTTTTAGAAGGATTGCTAAAAATCCCTCTCAACTTTCATTTTCGCCTCGGGACTATACCTATTAATTTAATTTTAACCCATTAACCTGAAAGAATTTTATTTTGTTTAATGTCAATTAGAAACATTTTTAATTTATGTAGGGATTTTTCGGAGAAGGAAGTAAGAAAAAGAGGAAGATGCCACCATAAGTAGTAGTATTCTTTATAGTACAGCAATAGCTTATCGACTGCATACCCAACGTTTATGTTGCACTAAGAATTCTCCTGACACTTCCAGTTTCAGTAGGAAGTGAATAGCGTAGTTTCTCAAAGTTAAAACTTATTAAAACATACTTGCGCTCAGCAATGTCCCAAAACAGATTAAAAGATTTGGCAACAATTTCAATCGAATATGAGCTAGCTTCTTCACTAGATTTAAAGGAACTGGTAGAAAATTTTGCAAAATTGAAGGCAAGAAAAAATAAAATTTGATTTTTATATATTATACAAATTGGATATTACTTTGTATATTAATAATTAAGCATGCCAAAATAATTTTTATTTTTTAAATTTAAAATTTCATTTTAAAAAATATCTAACTTGTGAAATAAGGGGCGCACTTATAAACTTTGCCTAGGGCGCAGAATAACCTGATGCCGGCCCTGTATACAGTATGTATACATATCTATTTTATATATGTATGTATCATTACAATATATATATATATATTGTAATGATCATACACATTTATCTTATAGAGTATATGTACAGTACTCTATTTGAATCAAAGATTTTGTTCATGTTTAATCATTCTGCTTTAATTGTTTAACTTTAAAATGATTTTTTTTCGAGATTTAAAAAATCAAATTTGTTTATAGAGCCTTCTAAAATTAATAAAAATATAGTATTTAAAACGAAAACAGTTTTAAAAATTTTTTAAAAATATAAATCTGCATAGCCTAGATTATATATAAAAAAACGATTAATTCATGAATTTTAATGACAATTAAAAAAAAAAAACTTTTTTTTACTTATGATCACAGTAAAATTTTCAATCATCTAAAATTCTAAAATCTTCAATATGATTTTATCAAAAGATTAAAATATTTCATATAAATTAAATCAAAATTGAAAGATATTTTCATTTTAAGATATTTAATCATTTGCAATTTTGTTTAAACATAAAAGATTAAAGTATTAAACTTCCACTTTATTCACTTTAGTTGGGAGAATTTATTATATAAATTGAGATTATTTTGCTATATTTTTTCAAGACAGTTTGACAAAAATATTAAACATACTTCAACAAAATTGTTTATTATAGGCTACTATATTTAAGTTTGAAAAAAATAAATAAATTAAACTTATTCAGTAATGTTCGTTATATGTAAGTAAAGATTTAATTAATTACTTTTCTTTATAAACATTAAAGTTACAATATTATTAATTGATAAAAGAAAATAATTTCCATTCAAATTTAATACCAAAATTCAGAATTTTTTATTTTTAAAATCGAAGTAATGCAATTTGTTAAAACAGTTTTTATACAAATTAAATTTTTATAAACAAAACGGATTACTTAATAGACATTTTAAAGAAATAATATTGTAAATATCTGCGGATATTTACTGTATTTTTTTATCCTTTCAATTGTTACTTTGTTATACTTTAGCTTTAAAAAATTTAATATCATGTGTCAAGATAATTCTTATAAGGTGGAGTGAGTTTTTGCAAAGTTGGACTTTACACGTAAGTATTTTAACCTATCGTATAAATATTTAACATTGTCGGTAACAATCGCATTGCGCAGCTATTACCGTATAAATTCATCCTTGAAAATTTTAATTTCGCTACAAAATTGTACAAAATGTCAGTTACTCTGCACTTACCTTGAAACGGGAAAAGAGTGTGTGTGGAAGTTAAAAACGCTTTGAAGTTTAGTTACACAAACTAATTGACAAGAGCAGAGCAGAATTTGGAACAAATTTGCTATAAAATGCTTTTTACCGCATTAAGATAGGTAGCTTCGGTTTAGAGTTATCCTTTGTTAAATAAACAAGAATTGATCTCTGAAATGTGAGAGCGGGTATAGTGAAATAAAAGAAAAATATAAAATGATATAAGTACACAAATTGTTAATAAACAATTTGTATACTTATATCATTTTATATTTTTCTTTTATTTCACTATGCCTCCTCTCACATGAAGAAATTTCAGAATAATTATCCGTAGAAAGTGTCTATTTTTTCCTTTGATCTTTTTTCTCTGGCTAGTTTATAAATACATCAGAAAAATGTTTATTTTTCTTTCATTTTATCCACTTTGTTCTTCAGTTTTAAAAACGATATTTTCTAAAAAACCGCAGAAGAATTAATCATATCGTCTTTTAAAAGAATTGTTTATTTTTCTTTGACGTTTCTTTGAATGCGTAAAATATATAAAATATGGCTTTTATGACAAAATAACGCCACTTCCGAAAACTAAATTTGAAGAAATTTCAGAATAATTATCCGTAGAAAGTGTCTATTTTTTCCTTTGATCTTTTTTTCTCTGGCAAGTTTATAAATATATCTTAGAAAAATGATCTTAAAATTCTGTTGTTTCTCCGTTTATTGATTTAAAGAACAAAAATAAAAAAAACATAAATATTTCCATCAAAAACTTACGCAAACATTACAGAAACTCGATTGTTTTCTTACAATTCTATTGAATTTTCCGTGTAAACATCAATTATATTAATGACAGTGAGCGTAAAAATTTAGAAAGATGGCTGCGGGAGAATGCATTGAAAGCCAATTTTCAACATAATTTATAAATTTTTCACTGTAAAAAACCTAGGATTGCATAGAATTTACAAAAAATATAATTTTATTTTAGAATTTTATTTATTATTTTTTCGTATCTAAAAGTCAACAAAAGTTCTAGAAAGAATTAACCACCTCTTTTTGAACATTAAATATTTTAATGATTAAAGATGTGGATTAAAATGTTTGTTATCAGAGATACCTCAATATAGTATCCTCATAAATGAATGCCATAAAAATTTATCAAATAGTTATTAGAAAAAAACCTCAGAAGCTTTAATATTCGCCATGTTTAAATGGATGAATCTATGCGTTAATTAATCTTATTTTCGAGATCAACTTTAATATTCTGATACCCGTATCAAACTTCATAAAAGTAAATCAAATGATTCAAAAGTTATTGAGGTGAAAATTTCAGTTTAAAACGCCTGCCATTTTTACATGGTTAATGATAACGGGTTAATTGAAATGTAACAAGGTCATGTTTAATTACTTGCTTTGCTACTAAATTTCATAAAAATCCATTAATTAGTTCAAGATATATTAATTAATGTAGTGTCTTAAAAGTTTGAACGTCTGGCATGTTTAAATAATTGGAGTTGTAGAATTAAAAGATACTTCATCGAAGTCAGCATTGATATCAGAGTAGCTCCACAGAATTTCATGAAAATCTATTAATTAGTTCAGAAGTTATCAAAGGGAACTCACGGCAGACAGCATGGTGATCTTATAACCATCATTTTTATTCAGAAAGTGAACATGTGATATTTTTATATTAAAAGTAGTATTTATTATGTCGATTGATTCTGGTAGTTTTAAAGAAAAGCTAATTTAATATTCTCAGATACTTCACTGATTTTTAGCGTATTATTTTTCATTTTTTTAAAATTTTCATATTCGGTATAGAATTATCTTTAAATAAGTAGTACAGAGAAAAGAGGATTTGCTATTCAAGCATTAGCCTGCAACGATTCTTTAAAAGCGTGAATAATAACATCTTTCGGTAAACTCTTTTGATATTTTCTTATTTCATTATATTGTACTAAACAAATTCTCCTAAAGTTTTTAAAAAGGAAAATATTACATTATTTCATTTTTTATATTATTTATCATCTCTCATTTCTTTATCGTTTCTTTTATTGTTATTATTTTTTCGCTTCTTCCTATTTTGATTTACGTCTGGTTTTAACGATATTAAAGAAAAATTTTATAAATATATCCCTGTTATTAAAACAGAGTTTACAGGAGACAGAAATCTTTCGAAAAATATTTGTCAAAATTCCAAGAAACGTCACATGTCACTGTTTCTTCTTCTATTTTTCTTTTCTTTTATTTTTATATATGGTATTATTGTGTCCATGCAATTCTAATAGTTTCTGAAACCAATAAGCAGTAGACACCTAAGATTTATTTTTATATTTTCGTACAGCTATTTTTCGACTCAAAGAGAAGGAAATTAAGACCTTTAACTGTTATTCGACATCATAAATAGATCGATAAAATTTTGACTATTTTTCTTCCCTCAGGAAGTAGTCGAGTGGCTAGAACAAGAGACGAGTTCATTGGGGGTCAAGTATAGAAGATTCTTGCAGCAACACGGTCATCGAGGATTAATGGAGGTAAAAATTAATTATATAAAAGAATAAAAACAATTTTTGCTGCATAAAATAATCTCTTATCGCCATATCTTTTATTCAGTTTGATTTATTATCTCGCACTTGGAGTATGGAACCCACGCTGCTGATCAAAACTTTACAGGTTCGTTTTGAATAACTATTTTTAAGTTTAAATGAGGCGTGAGGCACTCAAATTCGATTGTTAAAATGACTGTTGCAGGCCTTGCTTAAAGGTTCGACCGATGGAACGACAGACAATAAAAAAGATAAGTCGCCCAGTGCAGCTGTCGAACAACTCAAACTCCCCATCAACCGGGTATCAAAGTAAGAATTTACAATCTATTATTCCACTTTGTAGTTTGGAGTCGTGTGCCAGCCACCGTTTCCACTATTTATAGATTCGTGAGAAACTGGCAAACTCCACTATACTTTAAAATGAATGATTGTCCGAGATAATTATACTGTAAATTATAAAGAATCTAAAATTGTAAACAAAGCGGAAAAGAAAAGAATTAAATAAATATACACATTAATTCATTCTTGGATAGATATCTATTGAAACTGCTAGTTGGTTGGGCACGTCTGGCTGTCACCCAGAGAGAAAAAAGTAAGGTAAGAGCATTATATTTTATATAAATTGTCAAAAGAACCATGTACGTGATAAGAATAAATAATAGAGATGCGACTTATAAACTCAGCCAGTTATTTTTATTCTGCTGAATCGATAGATCCGAACCTTTATTTTTTGAAAATCGATAATTGTATTTGATAATCAAATATTTTATTCTTCGGATATTATTTTTATTATTATTTTTATTTTCAATTTTATAGTCGATGTTGATTAAATCGCTCGACGTATACAGGCAAGCGTTCAGAAAATTGGGTGAACTGATGGAGAATGAAGGAAGAATACCAGATTCTGACCTCATTTTCTTCATCACACTAGAAGAAATCGGAGTTTTGTTGAAGAATAGATCAGCTCGTGTAATTTCCAAGTAGGTGCAATAAATTTTAATATTCTTTTGTTCGAGTACTAGCATATAGATCGATCCATTGTGTTGTATAAAATTTATATCGGTAAATGGAACATCCTGCTGATTTATTAAACATATACTTGTATATATGTGTATATGTATTATATGAACGGTTGTTTTAAAAATTAAATTTGAATTTAGTATTTAAAAATATTTTCAACTTTTTAATATAAAACTCATGCATTCAAAAAGTTGCAGACTGGTGATATTTAAGTTTTCTAAAAAAAATAAAATAAAAAACAAGACTTGATTGATGACTAGAATAATGCAAATACATGTTAGAATTTTCCCTTTGAAAATTTTGCCATACATTTGCAATAAATTTTCTTAAGCGACGTTTTTACTTATTGTGCAAAAAGAATTTTATGTCTGCGAAATATTTCTCCAAAAATTTTGATATCTATCGAAAGATTTTCGTACGTGTGAAGGAGGAGAAATATGGAAGTTGTCGGGATAAAAATTTATTTCGATCTATTTAAAAATGGCGCGTTGAAATATTTCAAAATAGATTTTCGACTTTTTATCTAGAGCGTTTAGAAGACGAAAATTGCATAAGAGCATACATAACATTAAATTTCCAGAAATTACAAGTGGACCTCCGAAACCTGTACGTATACTTTTCTTGCGTTTATATTTATATGCATAGTTATCACAATAATTCAGTATTTACTATAGATTAGACAAGAAGAGGCAAACATATCTAAAAATTCCGACTGGATCATCAATGGTAAAATAATCTTAAATAAGAAATTCCTATATTTTTACTGATTTTAAGACATTATTTAAAAAATTCAACAGGTAATCCAATATGTCACGGGGTAGTCACTGCCACTGCAAGAGTTTTAACGAAATTTGAAGAAGCCGAAAATATTCAGGTGACGTATCATTTCAAAATTTATAGACAATAACATCGAAATTTTAATTTTGTTACTATTTAGGCAGGAGAAATCCTGGTGACATATTCCACAGATGTTGGTTGGACTCCATATTTTCCCTTGTTATCCGGAATCGTAACAGAACTGGGAGGACTGCTATCGCACGGTAATTGATAATCCTGATGCAGTTACTGAAAATAGAGTAGGATTTAATTAATGAATACTAAACTTTGATAGGAGCTGTGGTTGCCAGAGAGTTTGGCATACCTTGCATAGTTGGAGCACACGGCGCAACGGCAATTGTTAGAACTGGTGAGTTTTTCCTACAAAATCTGCCATTTTTTCAATTAAATATTAACACTTTTATATACATTTTCTAGGAGATGTAGTAGTACTAGATGGAAAAAACGGAATTTTGAAGAAAGTTTGAAAGAAATATTAAGTTTGAAGCAGAATCATAATATATTTTATAATTCAAATTCATTCATGTTAATAATTTCTACAGGATTATATTTTATAGAGAGAATAAATCACCATTACAAACAGAATGAAAGTATTTTTTATTTTTTTTATTACTCTCAGTTTCTTCCACGCTTTGAATCTCCACCGGATATTTTTCAATGGCTGTTATAACTCAAACCATCTGGAAAGAGATTCTCCTAAAGCTGGAAGAGATAAATATTCTTCTAAATATTTCACTAGAAAGTATAGAAAATAGTTCACCTAGAAAAGTTATTGAAGTTTATGACTTCTGAAATACCCTCAATTTAAATTTTCCTCGCCTTCAGTTATAAACGTAGAAAGACTTGGATGTATTATTTTAGCTTAAATAGACGCATATTTCGATATAAATTTATTGGTTTATTCCACTAGGAATATCTTCGCGAAAAAATTATTAAATATTTTTTAAATATAGAAATCCACGTGGAAAAAAATATTACAGCGCAATTTACGCGAGAAAAATACTTAAAAGTTTAATGATATCCTTTTGAAATAATATGTATATAAAAAATCCTGTGTATCGATGAGAGTATCTCAAAAATATGCTGGAAGAAAATATTTTAAAAAAGCGTGTTTTGCTCTCTGCCTTTTATGATTTTGAATTTTTAAATTCTAGATTCTGTTTCCTCATTAAAAATTTAGATCTAATCATTATTTGCATCTATTATGCAGATTAAATCGAATCGACGCCTGGTTGATTTTACCAAGAAGAGGAAAGAGAAAAAAATCTGTATTTCCTCCAAATCTCGAGAATATAGGACATAGTTGAACGCCATATCGAATATTCAGTAACACTACCTAATCAATACTTGATGCCTTTTTTAAAAAAGTTCTTCTCTAGATTCTTACATTCTAAAATGTTCGCATTTCTTTATTACATCCTCTCTGAACGTCTTTTTCCCATTCATTCGTTCGGTGTAATATCGAAATTTATCAAATTTCTGTCTATATTTTTGAAATATGTTGGAAATTTTGTGTTCTAACATTTAATCTATCGGAATTTTAAATAGGATGAATGTAACTTTTAAGGATATTCGAAGTTTATTGCTTCGTATCTAAGCTATAAAAGAATTCTGTAGATATGACCTGTATCGGTCCGAAACTTGTGAAAAATGACCTGAAGAAAGTCGATGATGTAACAGCCCGTTATGTTTCTTTTTTCATTTTTTTTTTTTTTCTGTTCGGATTCCAAACTCCACTAAATCCTTCAAACGTCAAGAGAATTGTGTTGATCGCAGTGATAGACTTCGTTCTTATTTTTTTCGGAAAAATACCTTCTTCGATAATATTACTTCTGCATTTGATTCATAGCACTGACTATTAAATAGAAATTTATAAATAACTTTTTATAGCCACAAAACTCGGTAGAAATCTCGCCTCAATCCAACTCATCCTTTCCGAAATTATCGATCAATAGCCGGGTTCACATTTTCAGATGGTTACGTTTTTAAAAATTTAAAACAACGAAATTTTGCTCCTATTTCACACCACTTTAAAATATTATGCATGATTAATAATGTTTGCTTTATTAATAAAGTTTTAATCCTTCGTTTAAATTCAAATCCGTTAGAAAATCCGATATAATTACGAATAGAAATAACAAGAGTGTCTCTCCGTTTTATAGAGGAATGCAAATTACTCTTGTCTTTCAAGTCGCATCCATCTTCTCTGCTACTTGAAGCACATCTGATTGGAAGACAACAGCGATACAGCAGTGAAGAAGATTGATGGAAGAAGTTAAGTGAGATGTTTTCGTCACCAAGACCTCTCTTTTGATATCAGCCTGGTTCCACACACTTCATAGAAGTTCTGGAATGTTTCTTGTCCTGTTATTTTCTCTTAGATTAATGATCGAATACACGATTACCAATAACTATCAATTAGTTTCACTATATATATATATATATATACACAGATGAAGTACAGTACATATTCAGAAAATCTTGTTAATATATAAACGATTTATTTAAATCTAGAATCGTTTACAATCTTAATTATACGAGAGAAATTTTATTTATTGACTTTAATGGAATCATTTTTTCCTTTTTTAATTATAATTCTGTGAGCGATGCGATAAATAAATAGAATTAAGTATTAGCTGTGTTAGAAAAAAGGAATTAATTATGATATTTTCCAAAATAAAATTTTCTCTTCTCTAAGAAGTTAATCTTTAGTGAAAAACTCACTATTTCTATATATATATTGTTGTACTGGGAGAAATCCTTTCTAGATAAAGTAAAGAAATGTGTAGAAGTGACAGAGAGTTGAAAAATATTTATTTTGCCACTTAATTTAGTTTTCTTATTTTTTTACTCTGTCAACTTATTTTAGTAACATAATAAGCAAGGATTTTATTTTAGCTTTTAATGGATTTTTCCTATGATGTTTTGCACTGAAAATAGTTCCTGGAAAAATGCTAATGTTAGAAATCTGATATTTTCACTTGATTTAGTTACTCCATCCGGCACTTATTAGTTTCCGCAGTTATAAAGTTTGGCCATTTAAGTACCAATCGGATTGGTACCATAGAGAATGTAACTAATTTCGAATTCTATATCGTAAATATTTATAATCTTGGTGCTAATCTAGTGGTTTAACTCAACCGTTATATTCCAATTTCGATCCTTCTGGTCATGTATAAGCGTTGGACGTTTTCCAATCCTGCTACCTAAATGAAATCTATCAATCAATTCTTTCTTCAACAATTCTGAGGATAATTTATAGAATATTGCTTATATCGAACACATTTTTACTTCCTAAATTAATCTTTTAAGAGATTAAAATAGTTTCCTTCATTTTATTTCCTTTCGAAACGTAAATTTCGTCTAGGATATTATAAATAATCTTTAAAAACGACGAGTTTTGAAATAACATCTGTCGTCGTCTTAGCAGATGTGAGAATACTAAAGAGAAATTTCTTATAAACTTTCAACTAATTTAAAATTGTGCCACAAACCATAATAATTACATCAAATCACTCTAGTTAAATTATTGATGGTAGTTTTAATAATATTTATTCAAATGATAGAAATGATTTTAAAATGAATATAAAAGCATTTTTATTTCGTGTCTAGAGATAAATAATTATAATACTTAAATAAATAATTGTTAAAATGAAGACGCGTTGTTTTCATAAATTATGATATAGAATATACAGTGGATTCCGCTTAATTGGGACACGTTGGGATTAATCCATTTTGGCTCAATTAAGCGGCTGCCTCAATTAAACGAATTAATAATAAATTCAATATAAAATATGTGTAATACGTAGGTAAATAAATAAGTAGGTAAAAAATAATAATTAGGTAACTATTTTAATGCTTTATTAAATCAAAATACGGAAAATATTTGATACTATAAAAAGTGAAGAAAAAATAATACATACAGATAAATTTTATAATTTCAAATTTTAATTCTGCAAAAATGCATCAAGTATAGTCTGTCTTTTGATTTTGGTACACCAGTTATATCAGCGAGTCAACGATAGCTTGTATTAAATGGCTGGCTTTTAATTTTATTCAGCAAAGCAAGAGTTTGGTTTATTTCAACGAGTCTACGGTGGCTTTTAATTTTATCCAGCAAAGCAATTTTATTCAAGAATAAATGGCTGGCTTTTAATTTTATCCAGCAAAGCAATTTTACCTGAAAGTGCAAAATCATTTTTCTTCTAGCAAAGATTTAATTTTAAATAAAATCGACACTGTAAATGAATATCGCTAGATACAGTAATTAAATAAAATCGACACTGTAAATGAATATTGCTAGGTACAGTAATGGTAGATTAAAATCGACACTGTAAATGAATATCACTAGGTACAGTAACAGTAGACTCTTAAGTAGACACACTTGCCAGACTCAGGTGTAAATGAATATCGCTAGGTACAGTAACGGTAGACTCTTAAGCAGACACATACTTGCCAGATGCACGACGATAGATAACTGATTCGCATCACGCTAGCGTTGTCAAATATTACATAGTGTTGATGTACTTTCGAAAAATCCCTAAAATATGTCTAAAATTGCTAAATTCCTTTTCTGCTGCTATCCCAATAAAGCGAAATGTTGTCCCAATTAAACGTTTAAATTATGTATTAGTTTATTAGTTTGGTTTCCGTTCTTTAAGATTTGGCCCCAAAAAGCGGTTACCCCAATTAACTGGTGGCCCAATTAAGCGGTATCGACTGTATATAATTTTTAAATTTAATTTTAGAGTATTGTTAAAATAAGTTTACTGCCAAAAATCTGTTTAATTTTTATAGAAAATTCACTCCACTACATAAAAGATTTTCATCAATGAGCCAAATTTCAATAAAAGAATATAGCCATAGATTCAAAATATATAAATAATTAAAATATTAAATATATAAAAAAATAAATAAAAAATAAAAAAAAAAAAAAAAAAATGAAAATGACTGTAATCATGGCTATAAGAAAAATTTCAATCGGCCACCATTTTGTTTCAAAATGGTGGCCGATTGAAATTTAAAAATCATTTACAAGATATTTCTTTTTATTTGGTAAATACTATTAAGAATAAAAATCTACCATATATGCTACATATTAATTTACCGAAATACATTAATTTATAATAATTGCTTGGAAGAGAATTTCTGGACATAATATCTATCTTCACTGTTTGCCAGATATCAGTTGAAAACGGATAGAAAATAAAAAACATAAGTAGTATTTTCCGAAGAAAAGAATTCAAAATATGGAAACTGTAAAACAAGTTTCTCTGCTATAAAACAGAAGAAAATTCCAGTTTTTAAACGAGATAAAGAGCAGCAAAATATAAAGAGAATAAATGCTCTTTTATTCCTTGTAAAATTTGTGTTGAAGTCTGAAAAATGCTGAAATTTATTTTAGTTGAAATTACACGACTACACGGAACAAAAAAACTATAAATCTCTATCTAAAATAACACAAGAGATATAATAAAAAGCGAATTCCATAAATCTTCTTCAAAATCCATACTTTCCTACGAGATTAGCTCTTTCCATATATATTTATATATATATTACGTGTGTTTGGGTTACAAGAATTTAATATTTATTCAGTTATAACAAATTTTATTATGTTTCTTAACAATAGAGGACACAAATTGAAGAATTTTTATAAACTATTCAGAAATCTCGTTAAAAATCTATTTTTAGTATTTCCTTTGTGTAATGGAAAAAGAAAATGCATCTAAGCATGGTTGTGATGTCATCATTTATGCAAGTAGGACAATTCATCAAAATTTGTTTGGACAGTTAATCAATGTCATCGTAATTATGAAACGAGCGCAACTCGAAATTAGGAAAAGCAAAAGAGGAAAAGCATAATTTCTTAATCTGTTAAGGCGAAACAAACCGAACGAATGATTTTAATCGCATCTAAATATGGTAATTAATTAAAATTTTGATAAGTTCGATATGTGATTAGTCTTATTCGATATATGATATTACATGTTTAAATTACTGATTCGACGCTAATTAAAGTAAATTTTGACTGATTAATGTTCCTCTTATTGGTTATGCTAATTAATAAACTCCACGCATTTACTCGTTGCACTCGCGTATAATAATATAGAATTAATTTGGTGTATTGTGTACGACTATCATTTGAGGACATTTTGTTGTTGTGGTTGATAGAAATTCGTCCTTCCGTTTTGTTTTGCGCTGGTAAACGTTTACGAAACGTGACTGGTTCCTCTAGAAACTGGTAAACGGTACGCGTCGCATTTACTCGAATTTTCTATAAGGTTAAAAATTATATATTCTGATGGAATTTTTCCTATTAATCCATACCCTTTCGTGCAAAAATGCAATATATATGTAAACGGAAAAGTCTGATTGATCTGTTGCACGTTAAACGAACGTTAGAATATGTTATAGCTGTTCCCCTGCAACGGAGTAAAGGTGCGAAGTTTAATGCGTTTCAACACGCATGGGTAGTAAACATGTTTGTCTTGCTGTTTTCTATATAAAACGAGTCTGTTTTATGCGTTAAAAATTAAAATTAAAACTATCAGACGAATGTTAAATAATTATCTTAAGAATATTTTACAAGCTGCGATGTGTAGAAATACATAACGGATGCTAAACAGATTCCATTCTGGTAGGTTGTTAATGTGTATCTAGAGAAACGTAGGAATTTCCCATCAAATGTTCTTAAGTGAAGATTTATAGACGTCATTTCCGCTTTCGAGCTCATTACTTTCGCTAAATGTCTTATGGTTTGTATAAAAGGTTAAAGGTCGATCTAACCGACATAAAGATAAGATAAAAGTTCTTTTAGAAAATTTTACAATTTTATTATATTCTCTTCTAACAATCGGTTTGTATTAGGTCATGTTTTCTTTTTTCCTCTCTTTTAACTCTTATTATCCAAGATAGAACACGACTCGTAATGCGGATAATGTACTGAGATATAAAAGTTGCTTTCGGTGTGGCTGTTCAGCAAACAAATAGCGAATGAGAGCACAGAGATGACAAACTATCCACCTATAACTGATGATGTCATAAGATGCTTTTACACTGCAGAGATGTACAAGCAGATGGCTAATGACTGCAGAGGCAGATAAGAGAAACAATTAAACTTTAATAATTCCATAAAGCGAAGTTATAACCTCGTTAATCTTTATCCTCGATTCTCTTACTTTATTTGCAATACTTTCCTGCTATTTCTCTTACGTCAAAATGAATGCTAAGTAGATTTATTAGTTTCGTTCATTAACAACCGCTAATTATCACTACTTAGACCTATATTTGGCAAGCACTTGTTTATGAATAATTAAATCAGATTATTCTATCCGATCATTTCTGAAGCATTGAATAAGGCAGAAAGGAAAAAAAAATGACTTTTAAAACTTCACATTTGAAGAAAAGTAATTTAAACACATATATATTTTAAATTTTATTCATAAATTCGCGAATGATTTTCATCTTTGTGAAGATATATTGATCATTCTCTCATTTTCTGTTGTTTTCTTTTCATTATTTGTTATTGTGACATTATAAATTGTGAATTTTAAATTTAAACATCAAATGCATTAATTAAATGTATTTAAAGTGCACTTGAGTATCTTCGGGAAAAACAAGAATGTCATTTGCTTCTTCTGGATTTCAAAGAAGCATTGAAGTGCTTTTATCCGGCACTTTGATACACCGGTATCTGAAAGATCTATATTTTGCTGTAGATTATTATGAATAAACTATATTATCTTAGTTTAAAGTATTCTTGAATTGTATATATATTAAAGTATTAAATGTAGAATATAATCATTTCATAATTACTTTGCAATTATTTAAATTTAAATAATTGCAAAGTAATTTTTAATTTATATGTATTCATACTTCTATATATACTTCTAATTGTTTTATAAAAATATTTCTATATTATCATTCTCATTATGGTGAAAACACTTGTTACTTTGTCTTCCTTGAAAAATTATCTTGAGAATAATATGAAATATATTTATACTATAATTTCCTTGTTAATATGTTAGTAATGCTGAGTGCATACTTTTGTGCTGAGTTTCAAAGACGGGTTTTTTTTCCGAAAAATTATCTTGAGAATAATATGAAATATATTTATACTATAATTTCCTTGTTAATATGTCAATAGTGCTGAGTGCATACTTTTGTGCTGAGTTTCAAAGACGTTTACATATTTTTTCTATATAACATATATGATTGCAAGAGTTAATGGAATTTCTCTAACATTTTCGAACTTTTGCTCTTATCCCAAATAATCCATTATATTTAACCTACTTTTCGATGGAAAGTAAAGACTTATAACTATAATGTACTAGTTATTTTATGTTCTCCACTAATAATTTTTGAACTAATTAGTAAATTTTCTTAAAATTTGGAAAATATTTTCTGTTATCAAAACTGATTTTATCGGCTTGCAGATTGAATCATTTAAAAATGACAGACATTCGAACTCCTTTTAATATCTCTTGGAATTAATTATCTAATAAAAACCATCATTATAAATTTAAGATCATCGACATTATGTCCTTGATGACAGATAAGTTTATCTTTTATCCTTAACTTCGGAAGGCTTTTTCTAATAAATTCAAAAATTATTTGATAATTTTATGAAATTCACTATCTATTAAAGCATAATTTACATGATAAATTTTTAAGAAATTCAAGAATATGCCGTAGAAAATGACTTTGATCATTTTAATCGCACATCTTTAATCATTTCAGAAAACCGTTCATGTCGGAAAATTGGCAATTATTTCTTGTTACAAGTGTTAATTTAAATCATATCATTTCTAAATATATTATTACTACCTCATAAATCGGATATAAATAATATTCTTCTTTCCAATTTTTACACTTCTTTCCACTTTTCCCATATGTTAACTGGCAAGACCATTTCGAAATCAATGACAAACCATCCATTTGCATTGAAATCAGCAGGTGATGATGGATAGGGATTTACAAATTTTGCACAAACCTTTGAAAAAATCTGGACATATAGGACCCAGAATCGATCTTGATAAGGTAGATGTTATATCATGCATCTTGCCTGTTACATCCTCAATAAATCGTCCGGTTGTTCGAGTAAAATCGGTAAATTTTCAAAATAGCAACTAGAAAGATGAAGCATTATATTTAGTGATTGTGTATTTCCGAACTTTTTGCTTTCTCGAGATTCGGGAATATAGTTGTGTCCATTGAATGAAGATGGGAGTTTTAGGGAATGATTGAGGGCTAGCTATTCACTCATATCCTCTGATACACTATATCAGATTATACTACAGCAATGGTTCTCAACCTTTTTTCTGTTCAGGAACACGTTTTAATATTTTAAAATTTGACGGCACACTTAAATATTTTAAATAATAATTTAAATTTAACAACAAATTTTTATTAACCGATTATTGTATTTATTCTTATTTATTAAATAAATAAGAATAAATAAAACTTTGTTGTTAATATATCACATTCCGTGTACGATTATACAGATACTCGTACACGGAATCATTAAATGGCGACCCCATGGGCGACCGTTATGACGGAATTAAATATAGACTTGGTCGTTAAGTTATAGCGCCACCTGCGGATTTTGTCTTTTTAGAGAAACTATAATTTTAATTTTTACTTCTTAATTTTTAAATAATGAATAACTACAAAAAATTTTGACTGTCGCAGAAATAAGAAAGTTAGATTTTTCTAACAATATCTTCTCCTGTCTTTTTAGAGAAACTATAATTTTAATTTTTACTTCTTAATTTTTAAATAATGAATAACGACAAAAAATTTTGACTGTCGCAGAAATAAGAGGGTTAGATTTTTCTAACAATATCTTCCCTATTTATAGGAATCGGTACAGTGGTTCGACTGCAAAAGGGATATCCAGCGAAACACGTTTCACTATTAATAAATATGATGATTCATACAATTACATACATACAATTCATTCTTAATTTTTCGCGGCACACCGTCAAAGGTTTGGCGGCACAGTGATTGAGAACCACTGTGTAACTATACTATATTTTTTATTTACCATTGACGTCATTACACGTAATTGTTACTCTGGTGAACTACTGTATGAGTAAAAACAATATACTGTATTTGTTTTGGCTTTGTTATGAAAACCACTGTATTTGTTTTGGCTTTGTTATGTAAACAACATCACAAATCTGCCTATGGCATAACATGACAGGTCTACGATAATAGAAATCTTTAAAATTGCAACTAAAATGATTTTTGTATAATTTATTGATCTATGCATTATTTTAGGTTTATATGCCTGTTTTAAAAATTATTTTTTGATTAAATTCAAATAATTTTCTTTTTGAAATATAAAGTTAGTGGATGTGATGCGAATAAACCATATAACTTATTCTCTTAGTTTATTGACTCGAAGACGTCGTAGGGCCAAAATAATTGATGTGTCGCTATGAAATTTTTAGGATATGAATTCGCAGAATTTTTTTAATTCTCGAGATTTATAAGAATTTTTCTTGAGAATCGGGAATCTCGAAATAATAGTAATCAAAAATTCTCGAGAATAGGGAACGAAATTTTCATATAAATCTCGAGATTTCTCGAGACGGGATTCTCGAGCACAATCACTAATTATATTCCACAAAATGGAAAGTTGAGGAAATTAAAATGGATTAAAATTTAATATTGTTCTTGTGGGCATTAGACTAGGACTATATAAAAAGCGAACTCACAAAAATCTAAAATTAAAATTGATGTTATATTTTATGTTTCTCGAGATTATCTTTTAAATACAGCGGTGCCTCGGATAACGACGTACTTTGTTAACGACGAGTGGCTGTAAGAAAAAATGTCTTGGTTTAGGACACAGGCTTTGGTTAACGACTCCTGATTATGTGAACCTCTATCCGATCTAAATCCCGTTATTTTCCGATCTCACACATCCACGGGTGGGAAGATATTGTCAAATAGAAAACAGCCACACGGCGTAGCTCAGATATGTTTGACTAATCATAGCCAGTTGTTTACGTTTTCCGTATATTATTTTTTTTGTAGTGTATTGTGGTTTGTTTTAAAATTTGTGGTTATAAATGCGTTTTATGATGAAAATGAATATTTAAGCATTTATTTTTTATGTGTTGGTTCATATAGACAATAAATCAGCGAGTCCTTGTCACTGTTTGTTCACCATATAAAGGCAAAATCAAATCTCATCTGTATAATAATCGTTGAATCTATAAACTGCTAATCAGTAAGGCAAAATCAAATCTCATCTGTATAATAATCGTTGAATCTATAAGATTCTAATCAGTGTTTACCGAAAACGTTTGCTCTCAATTCTATGAGAGTGATCAACTGCAGAAAAGTGCTGAATTGAAGTAAGATTTCTAGATGATTATTTAATTTTTTGTAGCAAATAAAATAAATAAATGATATTTTCCATACTTTTATTTAGGCAAAGACGTACCGTAGGGGGGCAAAGGGGGCGCCTGCCCCGAGCGGCACTTTTCTAGGAGCGGCAAAATCCCTATCGTTGAATTAATATTAAGAAGACTAGAGGAGATCCAACTCCGCAAAAACAGTGAAGCTGAAAATGTCCGCAACAATATTTTGCGCAGTAGCTAGCTACGGCGACTGCACAATATGCCCCGCTTCTCTTTTGAAGCTGAAAATGTCTGCAACAATATTTTGCGCAGTAGCTAGCTACGGCGACTGCACAATGTATATGCCCCGCTTCTCTTCATAAAATGTTGTCTTTTAACAACACGTGCGTATCTAAAAACAGTTTGGATTCAGCGAATTTCGTTCTTTGTCGCTGTATATTGCCTTAGATGTGAGATCAGCAAATGTCACCTTTCCAGAGTATAGTGGTGCCTCGCAATTCAACACTAATTCGTCGCTGAAAATGTAATACAGTGGTGCCTCGCAATTTGACAGTAATCTGTCACCAAAGCAATGTTGAGATGTTAATATTCTAATATATATATACAGTGGTGCCTCGCAATTCATCACTAATCCGTCGCCGAACTCGCAATTCGACACTAATCCGTCGCCGAAGTAATGGCGAATTGAGAAATTGTCGACTTGCGGGACAATATTTCCCATATAAGACTATGGAAAATAGATTAATTCATTGTTGGACTCCTCTTGCAATTCGACACTAACCGTCGCCGAAGTAATGTCGAATTGAGAAACTGTCGAATTGCGGGAATATTTCCCATATAAGACTATGTAAAATAGATTAATTCGTTATCGGTTCCCATCCCACTCCTCTAACGGGTGAGATGAGAGATATACACTATATTATTTACTTTATTACCGGTATATATTACTATTGTATAACACACTAAATTACAAAATACACTATTTTATACACCACACTATTGTATACCTAAATTACAAAATACACTATTTTATACACAATACATTGTATTACATGTGTTTTATTATTGTATAACACACTAAATTACAAAAAACACTATTTTATACACAACACAATTTATTAGCCCTTGAATGTTGGAATGAAGTCTTCCAGCAGACACCATTGTATAACACACTAAATTACAAAATAAACTATTTTATACACAACACACTTTATTAGCCCTTGGATGTTGGAATGAAGTCTTCCAGCAGACACCCTAGAACCCTTGGATGTTGGAATGAAGTCTTCCAGCAGACATGCTAGCACCCATAATCCAAATTACAAAATACACTATTTTATACACAACACACAATTTATTAGCCCAATGTTGGAATGAAGTCTTCCAGCAGACACGCTTGCACCCATAATCTTCCGTGTTGCAAAACGTTACTCCAGCAGACACGCTAGCACCCATAATCTTCTGCAAAATACATTATTATGTGTGTTTTATTATTATATAACACACTAAATTACAAAATACACTATTTTATATAGAATATTACATGTGTTTTATTATTGTATAACACACTAAATTACAAAAAACACTATTTTATACACAACACAATTTATTAGCCCTTGGATGTTGAAGCAGACACCGCGATCTTTATTAGCCCTTGGATGTTGGAATGAAGTCTTCCAGCAGGCACCCAAGCACTCAATAATCTTCTCTCTCTGTTGCGAAGTCTTCCAGCAGACACCCTAGCACTCACAATCTTCTCTCTCTGTTGAAAACATTGCCACAGTTGTCCTAGGAACATGAAGTCTTCCAGCAGACACCCTAGCACTCACAATCTTCTCTCTCTGTTGAAAACATTGCCACAGTTGTCCTAGGAACATGTTGCAAAACGTTGCCACAGTTGTCCTAGGAACGCCATACTCGAGTTATATTTTTAATTGTTCTACTTTTCTGTACTTTATCTACAATTTTTTTCTTGGTCTCTTTGCTCAATCGAGTATTCTTCTTTTCGGAATTATTCCTCTGGTCAGTTCTCTTTGAACCTATCCTTACATTTCACTTAAAAAATAATAATAATTACAAATTTTTTACTTTCTGAAAAATGTAGAATTGAAAATTAACACAAACAACATGGGAAACACCAAAGTAGCCCAAAAAGAACTGACAAATAGTAAATAACATCATACAATTCCATGCACGGGCATGGGCCAACCCGCGAAACTCAAATGTCGAATTGCGGGAGGTCGAATTGGAGGCACCACTGCTGGTATAGACCAGTGTTTCCCAACATCGGCTCACGCCCCACAAGAATTGCGGGAGGTCGAATTGGAGGCACCACTGCTGGTATAGACCAGTGTTTCCCAACATGGGCTCACGCCCCACAAGGGGGCAATTTGAGAATGCGTTATTAACAATGAACTTTTTTCATTTTTTTGGTTTTAGCGGCAATATATACAGTTTATAAATATATATTGTGACATAACACATTTTTAAAATTAACAACTTCTACAACAACTTTGAAAATAAGAAGAAAACCCATGCTTTATTCCTCGACCTATCAGCAGCTTTCGACTCTGTAGATATAAATAAACTGTACCTCAGACTGATTAGCAACTTCGAAATAGACTACATATTTATTTACTGGATTATTAATTATTTAAAAAATAGAAAATATTTTGTCTCCTGCAA